>JBAMAV010001453.1:0-45193 GCA_037043315.1 Amiota communis | reverse complement strand
ATTCCCCTATTTGCTATACTTACATTATACTGTAATATATAGTTAAAGAGGTACTCACACAGTTGGTTGGTATCCTTACTGCCCCATTGAGGGTGGTGTGAATTCGCATCTGCACCTACCACTATCTTCCATGCACGTTGACCTGCGGCAAGTAGTTAAGGCCCATCGTCCCCCTCTACGACAATAACTGCTAGGTCATCTGTGCTAAGATTAGATAATAAATATGCGTTAATATATTTCTTTACAAGGATGGCAGGTCTAATCTTCCTTACCGTTGCAGCGTGAAAAATTTTTTTGTTATTCAACCCCAATCCAGAGACCTTGTTCCTGGAGGATAGCCAGGGCTCTTGGATCAGGGCCACGTCATAGCTGCCTTCCTCTAGCGAGAGGAGCAGCTCGGCCGAAGCCGCCTTACTGTGATTTAGGTTGAACTGCAGAACTTTCCCCATCCAGTTCAGCAATGCGGTGCAGCTGTAGTCGTCGACACTCCGTCTATCACCTCCATCTTTCCGTCCCCGTGCAGCTTAAGGGTTTCAGTAGCGTTGGTCACCGAATCGAGTCCGAGATCTCTCTCTACGCCTCCAGCGTGTTGTCGATACCATCCTTCGGGTGAAATTTCTTGAAGCGTAGGTATACACTACCCGTTCCCCATGACATCTTCCCGTGACGCTAGTATAGCAAGTCCTCTACCTCCTTGTTTATCTGATGGATCAGATCCTGTTTGCCCTTCGTGTCCGGATTACCGGCGTGAAGCAGCTTCCAATCGGCAGTTGGAACATCAGGATTCTGCCGCCGGAATAGCAGTAGAGTGACTTCCAGTTTTACCGTGTTAGGTACTCGTGCCTTGGGACGCGGTACGCACGGAATATCATTCCTGTCTATTATCCCCAGCTTGGCGCCCTCCCAAAGTCCTTCTATTTTGGGAGCTACCACAACGTTGCATTTCAAGATCTGAACATCCATGTACCACCCTGCTCCTTCAAACGAAGCGAGGGTTTGTCCGGTTCATCCGTCAGCATGGCAACAATGGCATTGAAAATTTTTGCGTCCACCTGTCTTCATTGATCCGCCGTCATCTGTCCATTTGGGTGATTCCAGTCAATAAGCGCTGCCGTTTAGCTACTTCATTGACTTTCATCGCCTTCTTGGAAGTGTTTGGCTGGTCAATTGGTGCGACAGGTTTTTGGGTGCGAAGACGTTTGTCATCAGGCTTTTCCACGTCCTTAGACCGCTGTCTTTTTGGCTCTTTAATGCTCTTTGCTACGTTCTACTCAATTTTGTTCACGAAGGAAGGATGCGTCGTCGCATGTTTATCACTCTGCGCGAAGTGCTCTTTTCCTTTCGTGACTGTTTCAGTAGCCCATTTAAGGTCCTCCCGCTCTTTAGTCAATAGAGTAACCTTAGTTTCCAGGCGTAATTTTATCTTCATTGCTGCCTTGTATTGAGCAAGTGCCTTCAGGCTTTCCTTACTGGGCCTATTCCTCGGCCCATTCCTGCTAACGGATGTGGTACCTGGCTTCGAGGCCTTTGGGGAACTAAGAAGGTCTCCTCAGCAGCTGTGTTTACGGTCGCCACACTACTCACGCTTTCGAGGTCCAAGTCTATGTCGACCGCAATACCCATGATGGCTAACCCCTTTTGCGTTCTTGCTTTGGCAGTAACATTATAACCTGCTCCCGTTACAGTAGAGGTTTGGCCACTGGCGACACGGTTCGTAAACTTTTGAACTAATATCCCAGTTCGTCCTTTTTTCTTAATTTGCTCCATTTTGAGTTTTTTTTAATCGGGCGTCCCAACTCCTAGCATTTTATTCCTACTGCCAAGAACTTCTTAGCAATGACCTTTGTACTAGCTTCCCTATCCCCCCTTGGGGTAACATGTGAAGTTATCCTCCGAGAAGACACAGGGAAGTTCATACATCGGTCTTGGCTAGGCACCACCTGCTTGCATTGCTGCAAATCAGGCAGACCTAACAGCAGTGCCCAGTTGGCACCCGCGGGGAGGATATAGCTGGAAGATTTTTGCCAACCTGGTAAACTAGATGGAATTGGTTTTGTTTGGGTTCAGTTGAATTTTCCATTTTCAATAGTAGGGGCTTAGGTTTCAAGGGCATAAAGTCGTCTCCGCAGCTGGAAACAGCAGTGTCACCAGCAAACATTAAAATTATGCAGTTTTCAAAATGGGGAATGTCGTAAATGTAGATGTTATAAAGGATTGGGCCAAGAACTGAGCCCTGTGGGACACCTGAGCTTATGGGTGAAAGGTTTGATGGTGAGCCATTTAGAACAGCGTAGAAAGATCTGTCAAAAGCTTGCGGATTAGTCCATTATGCCATACAATGCTGCTTGTATGTCCAGTGTTACCAATTTTTTTTTTTTTTTTATTTTATTTCCCAATTGTTTTTGTATCTTAATATTAGACACTTTATACATGTTTTTAAAAGGGTTGACAATAACTTTTTGAATACATCTAGATCTTTTTTAGATTTATAAACGATTAGAAATTTGTTTATTAAATACTACTGGCCTTGTCCTTTTAAGTCGTCTGGTTCTTGTGAGTTCGTCAATCGGAAGATTACTTATATCGTTGTTTACATGGTTTGCTAGTTTTAATTGGTGTTTTCTGCTCATTTGTTTTATTACTTCATTCACTGGTGGTATTCTTAAGTCACGATGAATGTCGTCATTTCGGATATAATTAAAATTCTTAATATTTTTGATTGTTGTCTTTGTAAAAGTGATATGTTTGTTGACTTTGCTGTGGCCCCATAGCTGAATTCCATGAGTCCAGATGGGTTTGATAATGGTCTTATATATTAGTAGTGTGTTGTCAGTTGATAAGGTTAAATTTTTTGAGAGAAGCCAATATAATTGTCTGAATTTTATTTTGACTTGGTCTCATTTCTTTTGAATGTGATATTTCCAATTTAATTTGTTGTCTATATGCATTCCTAGATATTTTGCGACGTTTTCAGTGGGAATATCCGTCTGGTTGATTTGGAGCTTCTGTAGTTGGTATCTTGTCCTCGTTGTGTAAATGACATGGACAGTTTTTTGTTCATTTATTTTGATTTTCCATTTATTGAACCACGTTACCATTGTGTCTATTAATAGTTGCATATCTGAAGTAGCTTTCGTCAAGTCTATGTTGGAATGTAAAAGAACGGTGTCATCTGCAAATGTAGCGATCATTGATGATTCGTCTGTGGGGGTAGGTATGTCTGCTGTATATGAATTGTATAGTAGTGGCCCTAGAACGGTTCATTGTGGAATTCCAGCTTTGATTTGTCTTAACGATGATTGGCAATCTTTGTACTTAACATTAAAGTTTCGTCCAGTTATATAACTTTTTACTATTTTATATAGAGGTTGTGGTAACTGGTATTGTAGTTTGTGTAATAATCATTCATGCCAAACTTTGTCGAACGCCTTTTCTACATCAAGAAAAACACATACACAGTATTTTTTGTCGTCTAGATCTGATACAATTTTTTGAGTCACCCTATGGACTTGTTGTATCGTCGAGTGTTGTTGTCGGAATCCGAATTGATGATCTGGAATTGCACGCCTGTCTTATAATATGTGGTTTATTCTGTCGTGTAGTAGCTTTTCAAATGTTTTGCTTAGAAGCGGAAGTAAGCTAATGGGTTTGTAAGATAATGGTAGTACTGGATCTTTACCCGGTTTAGGTATAGCGATTATTTCTGCGATTTTCCAAAGTAGTGGAAAGTGTTGAGTTTTTAATATAAAATTAAATAGTTTGCAAAGGAGACTTATAGCTTTGCTGGGTAGCTCTTTTATTATTTTACCAGTCAGTTGATCATAGCCGGTCGATTTTTTACAGTTGACTTGATTTTTTATACAGAGGAGTATTTCTCGTGGTGTGATGTTTCTTATTATATAATTCGTCGATATAATTGCATTAAAAGTTGTGCAAGCTAGTGTTGGTTGGAATATTCAATGTAAATGTGTCTTCACAGTGGTCAGCTAAGATAGTGGCTTTCTCCATATCGGTCGGTGCCCAAGAACCACTCGTTTTCTTCAGCGGAGGTTGGTGCGGTGTTTTTAATATTAGCGATTTAGTTGCCTTCCATAATGAGTAGTTCGTTTCAGATGTTGTAGTAAGGGTTTGAAGGTAATTTGTTATCTGATTGTTTTTTCTTTAAGAAGTGTGGTTGTATGCATTTTCCTCGCTCTGTTTAGTTTTTTTTTTGTCTTCGGGGTATCTAGTAGTCTGCCATATTTTCCGGAGTCTTTTTTTTTCCTCTACAAGTCTCCTTACTCTTGGGAATGTGGAATTTCTATGTGTTGTTTTTATTAACGGCGGTGTCGATTTATTTAGTGCTTCATTTATTATGTCGTTTATATGGATTATATTTTGTTCGATGGTTTCTGTTGTATTGAGAGTGATTTGCGTTTGAAGTGTGTTGTTCATGTGTTCACGGAAGGTTTCCCAGTTGGTATTTTTATTGTACATTTTGTTATTGATATTTTGTCTAGTGATTTTGAAATCATAGTCAATTTGGATTGGAGAGTGATCTGATGATAATTCGAATTTTGATTTGATTGATAATGCATGCTCATTAAGGTTTCGTGTTATGCAAAAGTCGATTAGATCCGGGACTTTACATGGGTTAGTTGGCCAGTAAGTTGGCTCTCCAGTGCTTAGGTGTCTAGCTTTAATATGCTGAATAGCATTATATAATGTTTGCCTTTAGCGGTTGTTGTTATTGATCCCCATACTATTTTTTTTGCATTGAAATCACCTGCGGCAAGGAATATATCTCCGAGATATTTAAAATAGACCAGATATTGGTCACTTGTTATTTTGTGCTTTGGTGGATTATATAATGCAGCTATTTTGATTGGTCCAGCAGTGTCATTTATTTGAATAATTGTTGACTGAATGTGATCTGTTTTATAGTGGTCTAACTCTGTGTATTTTATATTGTTTTTTATCATAATAGCTGTTCCTCCGTGTCCTGTTCCGTCTGGATGGTTGGTAGCCAATATCGTACCCGTGTATTTGGATGCAATGCTTGTTTGTAAAATGAGTCTCTGATATAAGTGCGATGTCAATAAGATTGTCATTTAAAACTTGTTTCAGTTCAAGAATATGGCGGTTTAAGCCGTTAGCGTTCCACACTATTATTCTAAGTTCACTGGTCATTTTGATTGCTAAGTAAGGCTTGGTTAGGTAGAAGGATGGTTATAATCTTAATTAAGTTGTTTACTTGTAGAACCATACCATACCGACAGATATTTTGTTATGAAGGCTCTGCCTGACATATTGCTTGAGTATAAGTAGTGGGTGGACACAGCTTAGTTGTTATGTTAACCCAAATTGTTCAGCTGGAAGGATGCGATGCATGTTTAAGTGATTGTTGAAACGTTCTTTGAGAATTCTTTTGAAAACTTTCGAAAGGTATTTAAGTAAACGATAGCTTTCAGGTGAATTTGGTGGTTTTCCAGACTTGTAAATAGCAATAACTTTTGCTACCTTCCAAGCGTGAGGAAAGTAACCTAATTTAAGGCATGCATTGTACAATAGCGATAAATAGGCAACTGCATTTTTTGGTAAATTTTTGATAGAGATGTTTTGAATGCAGTCAGAACTAGGAGCTTTTTTAGTTTTAAGATTATTTATTATATTGTATATTTCAGAACAAGTTACTTCCGGGAAACTTGTGTTCGCGGTCGTACGCGTAAGGAGTCGTTTACAGTGTTTATGGTTGAAGTGTCAGACAGAGATTCAGTGAGTTAAGCTTTTCTTCTTTTTGTTTACTGGTGGCGTATAATTTGTTCTTATAACGGAAACTGGGAAGATATTGAGTTTTGGTCTTGATTATTTTGCTTATTTTCCAAAAAGGTTTGGAGTGCTTCTCTAAGTTTTAAAGTTTATTATTCCAATTATTGTTGTTGAACAGAAACAATTCAAATTTTATTGGACGATTTTAATGGTCAAGACGAGCCTTGGAGATGGGCATTCGAGATCTCTGCCACTGCCTTTGTGCAATGTTTCTTACTTTAAAGAGTTCGAGAATATGTTGGGGAAGCTTAAATTTAAGCTTCTTTTGAAGCCTTCTCGGAACTGCTTTCTCAGTTGCGTCAATTATTTTAGACTCAAGGGTGCCAATCATTTTGTCCATAAGGCTGATGCTAGGTGTAAAAACTTCATCATCATTTAGTAAGAAGTCTTTGAAGTCTTTTGTAAGTAATCTCTTAAAAAGCTTTCAGTTTGCCTTGGCAAAGTGTAGATAGGTTTTATTCTCAATTGGTAAATTGGCAGAGATGCTATATAGAAGTCAATTCTATCACGGCTGAGGATCAAGTGAATTCGCCGAGAGTACTTTATAAACACATGTACTGTTCGTACTGAGTTTGGCTTGATACTATGTATTGCTCGTACAGAGTACAACTTGATACTATTTATTTAAGTAAAAATGTTCTCTTATATACTACCTAAGAATACCTTGTGATCTAAGTCCTTGTTCTTCTTTTGAAAACCCTAATTAGTAGCAGACTGTTATTTTATGATGCATTTATGAAGGTCATAAATGTTGGTGTTTCTTAGACTACCTTTTTTTTATATGTATTCTTAATCTTAATTATATATATCTCATTATTAATATATGTCGCGCAGTCGCCTTACTCCAGCGCCATCATTGCAGCAACCATGTTCATTCCTGAACAGATGCTAACTAGAACCTGAAGGTGGTCAGCTGGCAGATCATTACGAGTCAAAGGCGTGGTTAGTATGTTGGGAGAGTTAGATATAAATAGGTCAAGAGCGAACGGTTTAGCTTTATGGTAAGAAGGTATATATATGGGGTCATTTGGGTATAGAACAGTGAAATTATCAATAGCTGATAAGTCATTTAAAATGTTGCCCCAACAATTAGCTCTAGCACAGTTCCAATGCCGATTTCTGGCGTTTATTTCGCCAGCTAATAGATAACGACTAGATAGTCGTGAAAATTTGAGGAGATCTGATTTGAACAAATTTTTTTATGATTACAATCTATCAATACATTACAACTGCGCAGACATTTGGCAGTATTGCCAGGAAAGTAGGCCGAATAAAATTAAAAATTTTATATACGTCGATTTCGACTTGGATACCAATGTTTTCTATCAAGTGGGTATCCACGATCGGTAATTGTATGTATGTATGCATGTTGTTGTTGGTGCGAGAAACTCCGTTAGTCGCTGGCTTACGTTATGTTGTTGTATGATGTTAATCGTTGTTATTAGTGTTGTAGTTAGAACTGCTATTATTGTTGTTGTAATTAGTGATGACCTTTTTTTGTAGAAGTATTAGGTACGAAGCTCTGCATGGTCATGTCGGGTCGGTAGAGGAATGTTCGCCTTTGCAGTTGGCGCACATTAGCTTCGCTGGGCTAATGCACGTGTTTATAGCATGTTGGCTAGCGCATAGGACACAAAAGGTATGCACATTGCATTTATTCGAACCATGGCCAAAAAGCTGACAATTATACCATTGTGTCAATTTATTGGGAGATTTAGTTTTATATTCCCATCACACTTTGGTGTGATTGATGCAGGAATAATTTTTCCTTAGTTCTTGTAAAGTGATCGACTTATTCTCAAAGTATACTATGTATAGAAGAATATCAACTCCACCTCTAATTTTCTTTTCCACAGTTTTAACTTCCATGCATTTGAGGTCGGATTCAATCATTTTTTTTTTTTAACTTCAAGATCAGTTACTTTTTCTACGCCTGACACAACAACTTTATATGGTTTTGTATTTTTCGTTTCATAGGAGTAGAACTCACAATCATTACCTTTCATCTCAATAAGAGCAAGGTTGTAATGATTCAAGGTTTTTAAGAAAACTTTTATTCCTATGGAGATTGTTTTGATGCTATAATCGGTAATAAGTAATCTTTTTAAGAGGTCGTGGATAAATTTAGAGTTCTTTTTTAGAACTGTAATCGGAGGGACTTTATCTTTTGGACGATCGATAGATTCCTCGTCAGATATATATTCGCTCGCCACATGGGTGTCCATTAAAGTTTGGAGTGGACGAAAATAATTCACATATTGATTTGTTACATTAGCAACATTGTTGTTGTTTTCAATATTTTTTGCGAGTTTATTTGCACCATTAATATTTTTCCTTTTCATTCTAGGAATTTTAAGTATGTTTAAGTTTGAAACACCACCACGCGCACTGGTGGGTTTTTTGTTGTTCTTTTGCTAGTGATCGATTTTGAATAACAAAGTTGTTGTTGTGTAAAGAATAAGAAAACGGTAAATTCGCGACAGACGAAGAATAGCATCAAGTGCTTATAGTTTTGTGACAACCGCACAGAGTGAGAGTTGCTCAAAGACTGAAAACTGAACATAGTGCAGCTACTGGACAACCGAAATCTTTGTAACATAAACGAGTCCATTAAATTAGAAAATCATATTTAAATACAATAGTATGTATTATTAATCTCATATTTTACTACATTTCTTTTTAACCTTAGAGCTGAAAGCCTTGTGAGTTAGTGCTCTTATTTTTTCTATGTAGTTTAAGAATTTATTTGATAAACTACTTCTTATAATTATAAAATAATGTCCGAAAAAATATCCGACGGTATTGTATACCCAATATGTATCTTAAACTATTCTTTTGGTCAGACTTACATTATCTCCTAATCCGACACCACGTTTGTAATGTAAATAACAAACAGGCATTTTAAGTGAGTTACAAATTATATGTCTATAATAATGAATATACAGCTGTTTTCTTATCTTAAATTAGTTGTATTATTACTAATGTTATTTGTCATAAGTGTCCATAATTCGTTTTGTCCAGAGTTCTGAAATAAATTAAATTAGGTTGTTAAAGCAACCGGTTGTTAATAAACCAAATGTAAAAGGGATGATAAAAACCTTGTGAATTGTTTTTCCTTTATAAGTTTTTATGTACAAGCAATGTCAAATATTTTTGTTTCTTTATGGCAAAAGGTCTTTCGTGTGTATGTATTAATTTTTACATATGTGTGTCTGCTTGTGCGTTGCAGTCGACTATTATGTGTTACCCAGCAAACATTTTGATGGTTATATTTTCAATAGTCGTCTTACTAAATAGTTTTTGACTCCTTTAGGTGATTACAAATAGAGTTTTCAAATAGTCCGCCTATCAACTATTATATTTATAAAATAAATAGCAACAAATATTTTAATAAATTAACGGCAAACATTGAATCTGTGAGTCAGTTCCTGCTTAAACCACTGAACCTATTTTGAAAAAAAAAAATACCAACTGACCAATTGATTTATCAAAATGGGTCTAAAGGATTAGGCGTAAAAAGGTGTTTAAAATAACGGCTTTATAACAACAATAACAACACACAGCCATTGATGTATGCGTGTGGGCGCACAGTAGAATGGGAGAATAGAGAGGTTTGTGTGTCTGCCTTTCTGTTCTATTATTATGTACGCTCATTGCTTGTGTGTAGCTTTGTTATAGAGTTTTCGCAAAAAACACTGTTTATAGAAAAGTTATTGTATTAGAACTTTAAAAAATGAATTAAAAATATTATAAAGCGGCCAAGACACGGTCATACTTAGCGGGATGCACATCATTATAGTGTTAGTTAAATAAGCACGTGTGCGTCTCATATACGAAGTATGATGGAATGTCCAAATGGTTTTGATATTTCATCATACATCACTATTCTCAATTCTCTCTTTGAATGTCATTCTTTGCTCTCCTGTGCAAGCTATCTCATTTACGCTTGCCCAAGGTAAGTATGTATAAAAGAGACAAATATAGAACGCATGTGCTCACTTTTTCGAAATACTTGAAGTGAGCAGACGTGAGTGCCTGGCAAATCCGTCATAGACATTGTCTCTCTACACGTCCGCACAGTTCAAAGAAAAAGAACAAATGAGTGTATGATGTGTGATCATACATTGTTGGATGAATGATTATACTAGAGGACTTCATGATGGCACAAAAACGACGTTCGAATCAATAAATCTCAATATAAACTGAGTGAAATAGAAAGCGACGCCGAAAGAATTCGAGTGAATTTGTGCACTCACGTCAGACTCAGTCGAACAATATTCACACAAAGATGCATGGCCGTGTCTTGGGCGCTTAAGTTTCACAAAATGCTCGCTGGGTAATATCTGCTTTGTTTTCTATTCTCTTCTCTTTCTCCCTCTCTCGCACTTACTCTCTCTCTCTCTCTCTTCGGCTTAGTATACACACGTCGCACAAGAACGATGGACAACAGCATTTTATTTCCATGGAATATTTGAAATCATTTTAAGCTAATTTGTCACGCTTATTTCAAATATGTTTCCATTTTTTTTAAAGCTCTTTCATTCGTATAGCTTAGAGTAAAAACTAAGGACAGATTCGGAATCAGTGATCTCATATTATAATTCAAACATCAAATATTTTTTGGGATAACAAAAAGTTTTATTTTGTTGTGCCGTGTAATTATTTTTATTCTTTCTTATCAGCATTGTTTTCCATTCTTCCCCTCTTCATTCCTCTATTCTAACTCACGTCACAAAATAACAGAAAGAGACATTTTCGCTTGGACCTTTTTTTCATGCTATCATTGCCATTTATTTTGTGTGAAATTGAGAAAAAGGTTACTTTATAACTGTTATTTTGGGACTTATATTTTTTTATGGCAATGGAAACGGTTGACAACATACCGAAAAAAATAAAAAATAAGTGTAACGTTCCACTTTGAAAATAAATGATAACAGTTATTTGCGAACTATGGTTGTGTCTTTGTTTATGGTTTTAGTACAATACTTCTTAATATAAGTGCATAGATATGGATACTAGCTATCGCCTTAGAACTAGTGCCGTCGCATTAGAAATCATGTACATTCATGAACATTCTGCAAGCAACCTTAACGGAAGATCCGAATAACGCGCCGCCTTCTGTTACTCAAGTTCATTCATGCAAATAGTTTTTTCGACCCTTCTGAATTTTATTTTTGCGGAGCACTGGAACTTATCTAGACTTTGCGGAACAATTCATGAGGGGATTACATACTTTTGTAAATAAACGTCCAGAATAACACAGTTCAATAAAAGATCTTATTTTCAGTTAATATTCACTTCAATATATGTATATTCAATCAATTTATATTTCAGCACAACTTATCTGTACAAAGTTTCAACAGTGAGTGAGGAATGAGAACAAGAAAGACAAACAGATCAAATCCACATTCTATAGACTTAGAAAGTCTCGTTACATTTCTATCCTCTGCTCTCTCTCCTTTACACTCTCATTCTAATATCAATGCAGCTTTTGCTCTTGATGTGTATACAAAATTTCAACACATACTTTATGGCAACTGAAATTAAATATACCAATGGACCGTTTTTGCAAAAATGACAATATCTGATAATCTGTCGTCAGCGACGCATTTTTCGAACTGCCATGATTACTTTATTTGCCTCAATCGGATATATTGTAACATCGGTCTACTATTAGTTTGATGTTTTTTTTCTTTTTAACCGGTACGTTATTTACAAAGAGAAATTATAAAAAACAAACAAAAAAAAGAAATTAAATTATTGTAGAAAGTCGTTTGAATAGGGTCTTTTCAGCGTTCGAGGTGTTGCATTTTGGCCGCCGCAAGTCGCTGAATGTAACGGATGCTATGTGAATTTATTTCATCTAAGACTGTATTTAATTAAAATCTCTATGCACGGTAGTGTGGCTGACAACCAACGCCGGGTTAGGCGTTTGTGTATGATTAGACCGAGTTACTCGACTTGGTCTACCTTAGGAATGATCTCTGCGCTGAATGCGATAATTGGACAAAAGCTTCGCCTCAGCATGAAATCATAATTAGATGATTTGATTGAGTTGATGGCGATATTTCAGCGGTTGGCACAAGCATGGAATCTGAAAACGCAACATCAGCTAAATATGTGATATAATTAGCATGCATTTTGCAAAATGATCGCTGTTCACTTTCATATAAGCATAAGGTGAAAATAATATGGGTAGATATAACAAAAAGTGTCCAAAAGCGAATTTTAACGGATAAATAAGAATTTCTAAATCTTTTTTTTATTATAATTTAATTCGCAAATTGCCTATATGACTATAAGCGAAAATTAAAGTTTAAATTAAAATGAAAAAAACAAAAAAAAAATATCATTAAATATCAATTCAACTGGCTTTATTGGATAGATTATTTTATGACATTAATGTTTAAATATGATCTCGGCCATATTGCCGCCACGCTTGGTGCGTACAAGGTGCAATCTGGAACTCCAATCTTGGTGGCCAATTAAAAGAAATTACGTGAAATTATTCGTTCATCAAAAGTTTCTTTGAGTGAATAAATTGTAGCGTGCGCTGTGTGGCATATGGCTCCATCCTGTTGGAATCACATGTCAGCAAGATATTGGTATTTATTTATGTTATAGTATTAACTATGTTATATGACATGGACAACGATGATAATGAAAAGACCCCTTAGCAGGAACCGACGTCTGGAAAGTTAATTTAGTCCATACAATCTTTGTTTTTTTAGTTTCGTGCCTTCCCTATGAATATGATTTAGTGCAAATTTTACAAATATGTAGCTTTAGATGCGCTAGAGCTGTTATCGAAAAATTGATAAAGTGTATTTTTTTTTCTTGTTGTGACAATTTTTACCTGACACAATTTAAAATTTATAAGATATTATACAGTTTCGGCCAATAATTTCTATTTGAAGTGTGGGACTTGACTCACCCACGAAACCACATTGCCCCAATTCCTACAGTCCTCCTGGCACTACCCCTAAGTATTACGTCAAGGAGGAAAGATGGAGCATTTCTGCTCAAAGTCTGCTTCTTCCCCATGTAAATTAGTTAAAAAATTATGTTACAGCTTCTTGTCGAAATCAAACTAACCTATAACTTCAACTTTCGTCTCATATCGTCGCAACCGTTCGATTCGGCACAGCTCCGTCATGATTCGAGATGCCGCTTGACTTACCGCATCCCAGTTCCGCTGCGACAACAAATCTCGGGTAAAGCAGGAAGACGAGTTCTGCATTTTCGTTTACGCCTCTAGAATCCGGGCAGTAGGGATCATCATATCCCCATTTATGTAGGTACTCCTTAAATCATCCGTGACAGCTCAAGAACTGCACAAAGTAATGATTGACCTCGCCAAACTTTCTTCCGACCCATTCTTCGACATTATTAATGAGCCGATGGGTCCACCTGCCTTTGTCAGAACTCTTCCATCTCCGCTGCCACGGCACCATACTGAGGGCCCTTTCATCTAGCCTTCTCAGCTCACCAGTGCTCCTCTTAGCGACAACAGTCGACTTATCTCTGCAACCACTAAGTCAACAGGCATCATACTCGCCATTACCAGGACTGCATCGCTGGATACCGTTCGAAATGCAACACAGACGCGGATGGCACATGATCTGTAGACTGCATTCATTTCTCTCATGTATGACTTTATTCTAATAGCCTCCATCCAGATCGGTGCAGCATAGACTAGCACCAACGTTACGACATTTGCCAACATCCGTGGAACGTTAGACCCTCAATAATGTGCTGCCACTTTGCAGTGTTAAACGCGTTTTGAATATCGGTCGTCACTACATCACAGTATTTCTCAGCGCCACCTTTCCATCGTGTACCTTTAGTGGGGTTTTCGGCGATATCCTTGACCACTTTCATTTCGTCGATCGTTGAGTGCCCCTTATGAAATCCACATTGATGTCATGAGAAGCCGCCAGGGGCACTTATTACCGTTTCGAAGCGTATTAGGACCGGCTTTTGAATTTGCCATCTATCCGCAAAAATTCCCTCCTGCAGGCAACAACTATAGAGTTTACTAAAGGTGTCTGCTCATTCGATCATGGGTACCTTATCTGGCCCTGGCGCCTTCGATGCCTTAAGTGTATTTGCCAATTCAATCACCTTCGCCGTTGCAACACCCCTGACTTCTCCTTTGTGGCTTAAGTCGGTATAAGAGGTTACTTTTCTTATAGTGCAGGAACAGTGCTGTTACGATCCTTGGTAGCAATTTAGGGCAAGTTGGCTGCTTTGAGTTGCCACTGTGCGGGGACAACTTTGTAACCTATTCCCCATGGATCAGCTTCTTCTCCGATTGACACAGCTCAGCGCAACAAGCTTTTTTGCAGTCTCGTATAGCATGGTTAAGCTGACGTCGCTTCAATCTAAACTGCTCCTGTAACTGGCTTCTAACTTCATCATTCCTACACCGTTGGTATACCCGGCGTGCATGGTGACACTGGGAACGGAGGTCTGCAATATTCTGATTCCACCAGTAAACGGGCTTCATTGTATTTGTCCCAAAGTGCCTGTGCTACATTCTCTGCGAAATTATTCGGAGGCACAACCGGTAGGGTGGAATCAGCCAAAGACAGTAGATCTGCGAGTATCAGTACGTCTATGTGTGATAAATCAATAATAATAGTATGATGGCCACTGTGCGTATACGTCTCACTCGCCAAGAGGATTTCCGCAGGAAGTTGCTATCCATGAAACGTAGGTCTATTATGGACCATCTGGAACCCTGTTGGAATGTTTGCACGGTCGTGTTATTTTCCACTATACGATTCAGCGAAAACATGGCGTCCACTAATATACGGCCTCTAGGATTTGTACTACTGCATCCCCATGTTGTTGACTATGCATTGAAGTCCCCAGCAACTATAATGGGACTTTTTCCTCTAGCGTCCTGCACCAAGCTATCAATAACTCCTTCAAATTCATGTATGTCCAGCCGAGGAGGAGTATAGCAGCTGTATACATGAGTTGCAGCAATGTTTGTTCGCACGTAAAACTGATCTGCCTTCTTATGCATGCCCATCGGCATATCTTGACCGCAAATGCAGACTGCTGAAGAACTAGTAGCATCAGTTAGGCATTGTAGGTCGTCTGGATTTTCATATTGATCTCTAAGTATAGCAATATCGACTTTAGCATCTTTAACGTGTTGCACAAGAAGATTCTGCGCAACCGCACAATGATTGAGGTTTAACTGTAGTACCATACTTGAGGCATCTGAAACATCTAGTCACCGGTTCCTTATTTGCTTGGCTGAGTCTGCATAAGACCCATCCGATTTTAATTCTCCTTATTTCCAAGACTTTTTTGACATCAGCTGCTGGCAAGGATATAAATGCCGTTCGTGTACCACCGTACGAATTTCGGATTCTCCGGATTGCAGATTCATTGGTGGATGAAATATTGAATGCCTCCCTTATCGCCTCACAGATTTCGTTTGCCTCAGTTATTTCATTCAAATCCTTACACATAAGCATTACCTCATGCGTCTTGGCTTTAATATCCGCTACCTCTCCAATAGCATCACTTAAGGTGGACTGGAAAGATTTAATCTTACTTACCTCTTCAGTGCGCTTCAGTTACAGATATAGCTCTCCTTTCGCTGTCTTTCTAATTTTCGTGGTGTCGTTGCCTAATTCCTTAAGCTCAGGGCTGCTTCTCACCTTCCGGAGTATGTTAGCATACGTCACAGCGCCTTTTGCTGCAATGATAATAACTTCTGGATTGGCTCTTATTTTAGAGGCTTTGTTGGTCTTACTTTTGACAGTAGACCATTCACTTTTGTCTGCTGCTGCATGCCCTCCTGCTTTTTCATCTTTGCTGCAAAATATCCTATACCTCACCATCCTTTGCCGCAGGGTTAACATCATGCCCAGAAAGAGTGTTTACCTTTTGTGTATCCAAATTCTCCAGTGGTGTACGCGGCGTCTTTGTGCTGCTTTGGAAAGGGTCCAAAAGACCCTCTGTATTAGCTGGCACGATTAATTCGGGTGAGGAGCGTTGTGTCTTTGTCCTTTTTTGGAAAGAGTTCAAATACCCCACATCAGTTGTTCAAGCCATACCCAATGATGTAGTACTGAATATGCACTAGATTTGTAATGGGTTAACAGTTCCAGATTTCCAACTGAGGTGCTCGAATATTCAAAATTCAACGGCCCAAGCTTTATTAGAGACAAGCTTGGACCAGGAGGAGCTTAAACTAAGCTAAAAGCTTTTTTTAAAAAGCTCTTTATTATCAAAGCTTGCTTTAGATAACAAAACAAGCTATAGATTACCTAGAGTCTAGATTCTAGATTATTGTTTCCTCTTGAGATAAGAAACAACAGTTTCTAGTGGCAATTTTAATTTGTGTACATTAAAACTTACTTACTTTTGTGCACCTGCTGTCGGTATTTTAGGATAGGACCGACACACGTCACAACTTTGAAATTCACCTTATATATATTTAAGATTTTTTAATACACTTTCTCACACAGAATTGAAATAAAAACTCGGAACTCAATAAAACACGACTGATCACTTAAGCAACTATGTGCATAGAGCATGTATTCGCACATACACATACACTTGCATTATTACGCTAGCGTTCTCCATTCTTAGCTTAAGTCTATGTTAATTTTCAAGTAAAGATTCATTCTGAAAATTAAAGTCAAAGCAAGCGGATGCTCGCTCGTATTTTTGTTAATCGAGAGCTCATACATCTTACAATCGTACAATGCAAACAAATTAATATGCGAGATCGGCGTCGTGTAGGGCACACACAAATGAGAAGCATAATTGAAATTCGCTCAGTCCATGAACACATATGATTGGAGAGGCGAGCAAAAATGCAACATAAGTAATTGTTGGTGTGTTGTTGTTGATAAGTTGTGCACAAAACAAAGCAACAGTAATGACCATCGCACTTCCCTTCTCGACAAACGCAAATTGAGGAAAATAGCTCTGTTTATGTTCTCTTGCAACAACAACACTGCGACACACACGAAGAGAGAGAACATCATCTTCACCTGGTGGTCGGTTACTTGTTCGTATGCTCTTCGTTAAAACACGCATCCGTAAAGCATTTTTTATCTCTCTCTTTCTCAACCATAAACATTTATTCTCTACGCTGCAGACGAACAATATAATGCTCAATATGTATCCTCCCTCTACGACTCTCCCATGCATCATCACATTTGAACACACATACAAAAAATTGCAAAAAAGGCACGCATACGCACACAAAAAAGTCACACAGCGTTCCAATTTTTTGTTTCATACCTTCTTTTGCAATTTTAGTAAGCCGCGTACAAGAACTTCGCTCCAAATAATGAATGATAATTTAATAAACGAACAAAAATATATAAATAAAAATGAACTAAACAAAAAAAAAAAAACAATTTATGTGTAAAGGGTCCATATGTACCTGCCTACGTTTTAACAAAAAAACTCTTTTTGTTTCGTAAATAACAAACATAAATAAAAATGTGCAGGTACTTACCCCTTTAAAGATGAGCAATTCACTTTTCTTTCCTTTTCTCTTATTTTCTCTAGTACACAAATCACAAACAAAAAAAAAACAAAAAATTTTTTTTTTTTATAGTGACTTGAGATATTATTCCCGCAATGTATATTTATCTAGCTGGTAACCTTTTTAAGTTATTAGAGTGGAGCCTCTTCAATTGACTTCGCCTCACATCGTGAGTGAGGACCGTCACTGAACTGTTTGGAGGAGTCTGTAATCACGTCGCGCACCATGGGTATACGTAAATCTATGTAGGATAGCGTTGCGTACAAACCAGGGGCCTCCGTTATGCGTCGTAGTACCTTATTTTGGCAGACTTGAACTTTCCGTAAGTTGGTGGCTGAAGC
Organism: Amiota communis; assembly: GCA_037043315.1. Lineage (NCBI taxonomy): Eukaryota > Metazoa > Arthropoda > Insecta > Diptera > Drosophilidae > Amiota > Amiota communis. The sequence continues at coordinate 27,517 of JBAMAV010001453.1, read as the reverse complement.
GCTTACCAGATTAGTATGCCATAACGCCAGACAGGAGCCACTACTTGCTTGTAGATTGTTTTCTTATTATTTAGTGACAGATTACTGGACGGTCGTAATAACCAGTCAAGCCTACACAGATTTGCATAACAGCATGCCGTGATGTTTTTATGTGGGCTCGCCATGTGAGTTGCTTGTCCAGAAACAGACCGATGTAACGGACTTGGTCCACCTGTGGAATGATAGTGGAGTTATATCTGATAACAGGGCAAGTGCCACGTCTAAGAGTAAATACGCAATTCGCTGATTTTTCTGCGTTAATACCTATGTTCCAACGCTTGGCCCAGGCGTGAAATCTCTGAAAATATTCCTGAAGTGAATCTGAAGCTTCTTGGGCTGAGAAGGAGTTAATTAAGATAGCTGTGTCATCTGCATAAGTAGCGATAGTGGTTTCATTGGCATTAACTATTGGGATATCTGCCGTGTATAGCGTGTATAGAACAGGAGCTAATACGCTACCTTGCGGCATGCCGGCTCTAATGTTTCTTATTGATGATTTCGTCTCATGTACATTCACAAAGAAGGTTCGACCGTAAAGATAACTAACTGTAATAGAGTGTACTGATTAGCTGGTAGAAGTCGTTTGATTTTATGGAGCAAACCATCGATCCATACCCTGTCAAATGCTTGTTTGACATCTAGAAAGACAGCGGAGCAATATTGTTTTAGTTCAAACGCTGTAAGAACATGTTGAACTACACGGTGTAACTGTTCTGGTGTGCCATGCTGTGCCCTAAAGCCAAATTGTTCGTTTGGTATGGCTTCCTGGATACTTTGAATTTTCATCATTTTACTCAAAAATATTTTTTCAAATATCTTGGAGAAAGTGGGGAGCAGGCTTATCGGTCTATCGGTCATGTCATGACCTGGACATTTCTTGGATGTGGCTTGTGGAGGATGGATATGCATCATGTCGATCACCCATACCAGTGGTGACCAGCAAAGACACTTAGAAATTTGGTATAGCTATGTGTGGTATGCAATAGTTGATGCTGCTGAACAATTTTGTAAAATAGATCGTACAAGACGAAAGAATACCATAAAGAAAAACACAAAAAAGACCCGTTCTAAATGTTGTTGTTATTGTTCACTTAAACTCGTTCAAATCTCACTGAAGCGCAATTTCGACTGCACACTACAAGAGCCAATCGCGAAGTGAAAAATAAAATTTAAATTACAAAAAAAAAAAAGTCAAAAATATTAAAAAAAAAATATAAAATATAAAATTGGTATAATAGAGTATGTATCTAAATGAAGGCAGAGACGTTGCTTTAAAACTTTTTCAAACACTTTAGCAAAACAACACAGTAAGTTAATAGGTCGATAGTTATCTGGCGAGTCCGGTGCTTTACCAGGTTTAGGAATTGCGATGAAGACAGTCGTTAAATAAGGTAGCAAGATAATGAAAGACACTAGTTGGCAGATTTTTAATTCTTATGTTAGGAAGGCTGTCAGTACCTGGTGATTTCTTCGTTTTTAACACTCGAACTATGGACGCAAATGCGACAGTATATGAGTTGCGCTGATCAGTCAATTCTCTTATAGAGAACTTAACCATATCGCTAGTGGCGATATCCAGCTAATTTGTGTTTGTCACGGAAGAGTTCCCCTAGTATATTGGCATTTTCTTGCCGTGTGGTGTAAATAAAGCCATTGTATGAGAAACTTATTTTCCAAAATTGTTTCGAGTGCTTACCTAGGCTCGCTAATTTGTTGTACCAACCGAAGTTTTTGTGAGCCCTAATGAAGTGAGTAAGATGTTGTGCTTTGCAGATAAGTTGCATCGTTCGCCTAGCAGTGTTCCTCTTTTTAATTAAGGCAGTTATATAGCTAGGTAATTTATTACAAATGCTTGTGCTTAGCTTCTTTCGAACCACAATATCAAATGTAGCAGTTACTTTCATGGAAAGTAGAGAGACATTATTATCAATGAATTCAGTCGTAGGAGATTCAGAGTGAATTAAATTCAGTTCCGAGAAATCTTTCTTTAAGATTTTTTTAAACAGTTGCCAATTACCATAGAGTTCACCGGAAAATTGTTAGTATGTAAATTCGTATTGATTGCCTTCTTGGTAACTATAGGCAGGTGGTCTGATAAAAGGTCGTTGTGAGTCGTAGGATCTGTTAGCAAGTTTGAAACATTTGTAACATACATGTCAAAAGTAGAGGGATTAGATTTGAAATTAGCTAGAATGTATGTAGGATCCTTAGGGTATAGTATAGTAATTTTTTTGTTAAACGTGAGGTCGTGAAAAATGTTGCCCCGTCAGTTTGCCTTACTGCAGTTCCACAGTCTATTTCTACAATTGAGATCACCACCTAGTACAAAATGCTCATTAATGCGTGATAATTTGAGGAGGTCTTCTCTGAAAAAACTTTTAAGGTGACTTGTATGGTTAGTTAGATTACAGGACATGTCACAGCTTAAGGTATTTTGAGAATCTAACCTGACTTCTACTCCAATATTTTCTATCAGGTGAGTATTTAAGTGGGGGATTTCTTGATGTTTCAATGAATTGATAATTACAATGGCGACACCACCACCCCTGCGTGCCATACGGTCCTTTCTATAAATAGTGCAATTAGGAATTTGGAGCCTATCCCTAGATGTTAGCCGTGATTCAAAGGTGAATTTCATTGGAGTTTAGGAAGCTAGAAAGTTTATCTTGTTTGTATTGAACGCAACGTGAGTTCCATGCCATAACATTGAGATATTGTTTATTATTTACTACCATAGACATATTTGATTGCTTATTAAGTCATGAAATTAAACTGTTCACTCTTACAAGAGCAACTTCGAAGCTTATCCATACGCTCTGTTGTAAGAGAGTTTATCTCCACAAAAGTAAACAGGTCAGTAGATGATTCCTTGGCTGGCGCTGTTATTGTGGTAGTGTGCGTGAGTGATGCTAGTGCTCTCTTCTGAGAGACGATAAGAGTATTCCTATAATTCATTATAGACAAGTGATTTCGCTTAACATTACTGTCTCTACTAGGAGATGATTCCTTGGCTGGCGCTGTTATTGTGGTAGTGTGCGTGAGTGATGCTAGTGCTCTCTTCTGAGAGACGATAAGAGTATTCCTATAATTCATTATAGACAAGTGATTTTGCTTAACATTACTGTCTCTACTAGGAGCAGCGACAGTGCCTTTGTTGTACTGTTGGCTGCTTGTGAGTCGAGCTGAGTGGTTTTGGTTTAGTTATCGTTTGGAGTTCGGTGATGTCTTTTGAATTAAAGAAAGGTACGAAGCTCAGCAAGGACAGGCAGCGTCTGTGGAGGGGTGAGCACCTTTGCAGTTGGCATAAAGAAATGAACCTTGTTTGTGCACGATGACGTCGTATAGTAACCGGCACAGAATGCACAGGAAGTGGTGACGTTACAACTGTTAGACCCGTGCCCAAAAAGTTGGCAAATGTTACATTTAAATTTTCTTGGCGATTTGGTTTTATATTCCCAACGAACTTTTGTATGGCTAATGAATTGGGGATCTTTTTGCAGGTTTTGTGGTGTAGTCGATTAATTTGCAAATTATACTACATAAAAAAATATTTTAAAGACCATGAGATAATAATATAGTTTTAATCTCTTCATTTGCTAGTTTATCCAAACCAGAGAGAATGGCTTTGTATGGCTTTGTTTTCCTGTTCTCATAAGAAAAAAATTCACAATTGTTGTTTTTTTAGATAATTGCGGATAAAATGGCAAGGAATTATCTTTCGAATAAAGCCAAATACATGGCAATTAGCACCGTTAATCAGTGTTTTATTTGAATTTAAAGTTCTCAACCTCTAAAAATATAAAACGGCTTATTTTAATATTTTTTAACAATTCATGGATGTAACTAGCGTTTTTCTTTAGTACAGTTATGGGTGGAATTTTAACATTTGATGTGACTGGAGACTCCGTGTCATCATCTGATTGATCGCTAGTTGGATCATTTACTGGGGCTTCACTTTCCATGATAGTTTGTAGCGGGCGAAAATAATTCGTGTAACAGTTACTTCCAGTAGTATTAGTAGCGGTAGTATTTATGTTAAATCGCTGCGTCTTAGTTATGCTTGACCAATGGTCTTGTAATTTTGTTTGTGATGTACTTTGTACTTTGCTTTGTAGCTTTTTGTTATTATTTTGTGTTTGCTCAGTCAGTTTGTCTGGTGATTGCGTTTTTCGGGATCTTTTGTTTGCATTTAACTGTTCAGAAATGTTTTAATTGCTTGCATTGATTGAACTTTGTACTTGCGTGTATTTTGCTGTTTTAGGCTTAACTGTCACAGGTCTACCAAATGCCGCACTCGATGCATGTTTGGAAGCATTGTTGTTGCTTCGATCGTTGCTTTTCGTTTTATTAACTGCATTCGATGACGCGATCGAAGCAGTTGCTATGTACGCGGTTGTTGTTGATGATGCTGCTTTAGTATGTGAAGTCAATGATGTGCTTTGTGTTGAAATTGTTGTTGTTGTTAAACCAATTGATGCTGGGAACAGTGTAGGTGGAGGTCACGAGGATAGGCACTGGGCGACCCATGGAAGGGAATGTCCTGTACTTATATTGATTGAGCTCATAGTAGGAGAGCAGGAATTTGCTCTACGCACTGCCGACTTTGTAGATAACAATGTTGACCCACTTTTCTTAGTAGGGTCAGCAAAGACCACAGAAAAATTTACATTTTTAGCCAACTTATTAGTTGGCTTTTGGCTTAGTTGACGAGTTAGGCTCATCTTGGCGCTTTTGTTCACTTTTTGGTTGTTTTTGTTATTGTATGGACACAAGTTATGTGCGCAAAACACGTCTGCACTATTTGATTGTTCAGAAGAATTTGTGAATAGTCTTGTGCCCACTCAGTTATCAATAAATGAGAGGAATAAATACAACGGTTACCCGTTTTTTTGTCACCGAGTTCTGAGCAGCTGTTTTTTGTTTTGTTTTTGTTTTCATTATACACACAAATGTACAATGAAACGTTGTGGCAATTGTGAGAAATAAAAATTAAAATTTTGTGAAAAATACATGATTTAGAACATTTTGCAGTGTATGCACATAGTTCTGGTATTTCCCTTCTTCATTCCTGATATGTATTTTGTTAATAGATTACAAGAAAAATTACAATTAAAATTTTCCTTAAATATTTTGTCTGCCATCATCAGCTGTTTATTGCCGCGCAACACAAACAAGGAACAAGACTATCGAAAATCACCTAAAAGAGACCAAATTTTACCAACACTATTTAGGCTGACCATGTCAGAACAGCGAGTTCTGGCAGAACTCGCATGAAAACTCGAGTTCTGAGCTACAACAACAACTACAAATTTCGTTCATTTTCCCTGTGGTTGTTGTAATTTGAACTCGAGTTCTCTTGTGAGTTCTGCCAGAACTCGAGTTCTGCTCTGGCTGTGACTGCAGGAGTTGTGTGCAAGGGCAAACAAATTTGATTTGTCTTTGGTTTTCGTTTAGTCAGTTGCTTTTTGATCGGTTCATGCTATCAACGTCGCTTCATTACTCTTGGTTGTCGTTCTTCGATTGGATTTTGTTATCTCTTCGCACACTTGCATACTCAGTTTACTCTCATCTTTCATTCTCTTGGTTTTTCGTCCGTCATCGCAGTGAACTTGAGAAGGAGCATCAGCATCAGAAACAACAATAGCAGCATCAGCATCAACATTAACATTATCAGCAGCGTTTTAAAACAGTATTTAATAACACTGATCAACAGCATTTTTGTCATAAGAACAATTTTATTGTATAGATACTAATTCGAGTTCGCTGATTTCGATTCTGCCCTTGGTTTTGTTGTATCAAGTGTAGATACAGCCACTTCTTTCTTTCTTACATTTACATAGAGTTTGTTTGCATTATTGCACTACTACTAACGCTGTTTATGTTATTGAAAATCTTAAACATAAACTCATATAAAGAAATATCAACAAATTCATAATAATTTAGTTTCATAATCTAAAAGTGTTTAATATTTCTAATATTTCAGTTTAAAAACAAAAAAACATCTATTTCATGGAAGTTGAAAAGAAATTAATAATAATCGGTAATCGGTTTTGCTTTACTTTTTTTTTCTAAAAATAGCTCAATGAACGGTACTTTAAAGATCAAAAAGATGATAAAACACGGTGGGCTTAAACCAACTTTTAATCAAAGGTTTTAGCAAATCATTTTTTTTTTTGCAAACTTGTGTTATTTTGGTCATAATTAGTGGAAAAAAAAATTATGGCCCATAACTTATCGAGCCGTTTTTAAAAAAATTGATTTTGAAATAAATTACTTGCTTTCTATTAAAATCTTTACGAATCCGTACTATATGACTATTTACAGCCTTACAGTTTATATTTTTTCTTTAATGTAACACGTACAAATATACGTTTGCAGGAATGCAAGCTTAGACGTGTTTATATTAGTTTTCAGCGCGGCAGTTAAACAAAACAACAAAACATAATGCAGCTTTTTTCAATGAAGACGTATTAAAGACTAGTGAAAAACGACAGACATTTAAACCAGTGTTTTAGATTTAAAAAACTTTGTTCATTGTTTAAGATTTTAAATAGTGTCTAGAATCAAGTGCTCGACAAAAAAATATGTTCGCGAAATCAAAAGATCATGCTGCAACGCACGATGAAAATCGTCTTAAAATGTGTTTATTTTGCTTAACCCATTAAAGACTGACCATAGATCGGCTCATACGATTTTGATGAAATTTTTATTGGCGTGCGTGGTGAACCATAGAAGTTGAAAGAAAAAATAATTTTTTTTTATCTGCACCCACACCTGAGATATGGTATGGGTATTTAAATACCCGACAGGCCATGGTGTGACCTGCTTTCGCTTTAACTTTTTTGCCAAAAAATAATCCGCGGCATTTCGTTCGCATTATGTGTTCTAGCGTTATTTGCAAAATATAGAAAAAGGGTTTTCCCCGAAATAAGCTAAAGAAAGTATGCGTAAGAAAACATGAGAAAGCTTTTCATTGTAGTGGTGGTCATTGAGTAGTGCTGTTTTTAGCTTGAGGTATTTTGAACTGAAAATGATTCGTCGACAACAAATTTTAACAGCTGCTGAAGTGGAAGCTTTTCTCAATGATTTATCTGATGGAGATAGTGATGGAGAAGAGGTAGGTCAACATGCCGACTTTATTAATGTTATTATAACGCCACCCGATGCCGTCGATGCTGTAAGTGACAATGAGGAATTGGATGATGATGTCCAATTGTTGTGCGATGAGCGGGAACTGCCCCGTGAGATTGCCGGACAGTTTGAAATTGAATGTATTTACGATGATTGGAACGAAAATATGCCATTGGAGGGTGATGATGAGGAAAACGAAGCCGAAATTGACCAAGAAAATGATGCGGATATGTCCTCAACATCTAAAGGTCGTGGCCGCAAATCGCTATCGAAATCGAAAAAAGCAACAAAACGACCCCGAATTGATGAAGAAAGTAAGCCAAAATGGTCCCGAAAGGAAAACTATGAATTCGATAAGATTCCGTTTGACGATACATCTGCTTCTTACAAAGCGTTATATGAAAACATTGGTGCTATGGATCCTGTGCAGCTTTGGGAAATGTTTATTGACGAGGAATTGTTGCAATTGTTGGTCACCTCTACTAATCAATATGCTGCGGAAAACAATTGTCTATCATTCGCTACTTCAATTAGCGAAATAAAAATATTTTAGGGCGCATTGTACATCACAGGATACCACACCTTGCCGCAAACAAATTATTACTGGTCAAATCGAGAATCGCTAGGCTGCTCGCTAATAAAGGAATGTATTTCGCGGGACAGATTCAAAAAAATCAAACAATACTTTCACGTCTGCGACAACTCAGCGCTGGATCCGAAAAACAAATTTGCAAAAGTTGCACCATTGAATAATTTATTAAATAAAAAATTCCTCCAATTTGGCATATTTTCTCACAATCTTTCGTTTGATGAGCAAATGATAGCCTACTATGGCCGACATTCATGTAAGATATTCATCAAAAGTAAACCAATTCGATTTGGATACAAGTTTTGGTGCTTAGCCTCGACAGAAGGATACTTATACCAGTTTATCCCGTACGCTGGTGCATCAAAGCAAAAAGATCCCGACTTTGGACTTGGAGAACGAACTGTCTTATCACTTTTGTCGCATTTAGAGGATCGCTCTAAGCACACTGTAACGTTTGACAACTTTTTCACAAGTCACAAGCTAATGACGCGTTTATCAAAGGATGGATACTTCGCTTTGGGAACTGTACGTGATAATCGGACCAATCATGCCCCATTGATAAGCATCAAAGAAATGCGCAAGAAACCTCGCGGGACATCTGACTTTTATTTTGATAGAAACAATTCAATACTTGCAGTGCGTTGGAACGATAATGCAGTAAGTTATTCTCAGAAACGTTCCATTTTGTCCCAGCGTTACTCATTATTCCTATATTTTCAGGTTGTAACTTTATTATCGAATTTCATGAGCCATACGCCAATATCTTATGCAAAGCGGTATGATCGAAAGCAACAAAAAAATGTTCTAATTGATCAGCCTCATTTGGTCAGCCAATATAATAATCGCATGGGTGGTGTGGACCTTTTTGACAATGCAATAAATAATTATCGAATTCGAATTCGAGGCAAGAAGTGGTATTGGCCGTTGATAACAAATGCGTTAGACGCGGTCATGGTAAATGCGTGGAAGCTACACTGCTTTTGTCGCAAATATGAAAATGACTCCTTGATGTCTCAAGTAGAATTCTGAGTGGCGGTTTGTGAATCCATTATGGTAAAGCGCACTTCTCATCATCCAGGAAGAAAATCGACTTCCGGGGCCGAACTAACAACGCGTTATGATCGAATGGATCATTTGATCGGAAAGCTCAACACTCGTCATAGTTGTTCGCAGTGCGGCGGTAAAACTGAATATGGATGCTTGAAGTGCCAGACAAACTTGCATCCAGCTCCTTGCTTTTCGGACTACCATAAAGGTGTTGCACCAGACCAACAAAAAAAAGCAATGGCTCAATGAAAATTTTTTTTATAAACATTGCCAATTTTTAATAAAATAAGAAAAATTCAAATTTCTATGCGCTTTTTATTTACTTCAATTTATATTTGTCATACAACAAAAAATTGCATTTTGACTACACACCATGGACTGTCGGGTATTTAAATACCCATTTTCAAAATATCTCGTGTGACGACCAGGTTTGTTAGCGCATTTTTGCTTGATTGTCTCTATTCTAAAAAGGATACCTTAGGCCACCTAGAAAGAGTGCGCGTTTTCCATTTTTTCCCATTTTTCATTTATTTGGGAGCACTTTCCTAAGCATTTTCCGACTCAGAAAAAAACAGAATTTTCAATGGTACAAAACTTAAGGAAAACCTAGGAAAATTTGTATGGTTTTATTTTTTATTTTTAGGTTTATCTTTCCTCTTCACTATTATGAAAAAATACCTCGATGTCTATTTCCTAATTCGTGCTAAAATTTTTTAAGTTTCAGAGTTTTCTTGGGTATTTAAATACCCAATAGACTAAAATGGGTTAAATAAGAAAAATAGAATGCTTAAAATTTCGGGAGTATTAAAAGAAAACATTAAAAGAATTGTCAACTACGATGAGTGTGATGAACTTCTTCCTAGTGTAGTTTATGATGGTTGTCGAATTGTGGTTTACCGTGAAATTAAAAAAGAACCAAATTTACGTATCATGAAATTACCAGTTTATTCAAATTTTAAAGCAAGGGATCCTAACACAAGATCAAAAATTGATAAAAAAATGTGAGTGTGGTTTGTGCAATTTAGGTAGAAAACCGGGCCACCAAAATTTTGCGGATGACGTTGTAAATATACTTTTTGATAAAATGTTCTTAGAAGATGAAGATGTCAGCTCCCTATGGGAGAAGAAATGCAACGTTACTCGCGAATGTGTTTATGGATCTCAGTCATTTGCGGGAAATTCATGTAAAACCTTGTTAGATAAGACAGATTTATTGCGTCAGATATGCAAAATAAACCTTCTAAAATATGTAAGGTGTTTTGACGATTTTAAAACCGTTGTGAATTCGTGTTTCTCTTTGACTCTCGCTACAAATTACAAAGAATGTATTGCTCAATTTAAAAGCAGTTATTGTGATTTGGGAATTTCCGTAACCCCAAAAGTCCATGCTGTTTTCTTTCATGTTTCTCAGTTCTGTGAAAGCGTAGGTAAGGGATTGGGATGAAATAGTGAGCAATCTGTAGAATCCTTACATGCTGATTTTAATACAAATGGGCCAAATATAAAGTATCCGACAAACATTCAGAATATCCATCAAAATTGCTAAAGCTGTTCAAGAATACAATGCCAAACATATATAAACATGTTATTTCAAAAAATATACAAAAAAAACTGATATTATCGAATAAGCTGTTAAAATAAAATAAAATATTAAAAAATCCTCAAACTAACGTTGTAGTACTTACAACAACTGATTTATTAAACCCGGAGTATATTTTTTTGACAGCATTATGTTTCCAAAGAAATTTTAAAGTAATAAATGCAATTGCTTAAATCGGTAATTCGTGGCCACTAGGTGTTAAATCAAAAAGACACAAGTAATTTATTTCAAAATCATTTTTTTTTAAAACGGCTCGATAAGTTATGGGCCAACATTTTCTTTTCCACTAAATATGACCTAAATAACAAAAACTTGCAAAAAAAAATTATGTGCTAAACCTTTGATTAAAATATGGTTCAAGCCCACAGTGAAAAGTAAAGGAAGACTTGCAATAGCAAAAACAACATGCACCTAGTCGAAAACTAATAACAAATTAGTATTTTTTTTCTTTTTTTTTTTTAAATTGGCATACTTACTATATATAACAAAGTTTTTGTTTGTCACAAGAACTATTTTAGTGCATATATAATAATTCGAGGTTCATGAAATTTACATGGTTGGTGGTTATCGACCAGAAACTTATAATTTTCAAATTTCAGTTTGATAATTTAAATAACAAAAAACTTTTTTTAATAAGAACATTAATTTAAAAGGGTGTTTGTATGGGAGGTACCCCCCTAGTGGTCCGATTCGGCTGATTCCGACAAATGAACAGCGTATAGTAAAAAGAAACCTATGTGCTCTCTAGCACAAAAACTGAGGGACTAATTTGCGGCCAGACAGACAGACAGACATGGCTAAAACAAGTCGTCTCATCGAGCTGATCAGAAATATATATACTTTATTTGGTCTAAGATGTCTCCTTCTGTGTGTTATAAACTTCATGTTAAAATTATAATACTATTCACTCCCGTGACGAGTATAAAAAGAGAAAAAACTGCGATTCCCAACACCAGGGACCTTCCAGTTTGCATAATTAATGAAAGCTTTAATAAAAATTCATCATCGGGTAAAAAAGAAGAAGAAAAAACTGCGATTCCGAACAGCAGGGACCCTCCAGTTTGTATAGTTAAAAAGCCAAAGAGCTTCAAAGAAAACAAATGCGATTTCCAACACCAGGGACCCTCCAGTTTTAAAAGTTAATGAAGGCAAGGAGCCTTAATAAGTCACTATAGCACGATTTTTCTTTAGGCAGCGCTGACGTCGGCAAAAAAAAACCGCATCACCATTGACAACAGCAGCAGTGACAGCAGTGGCAGTAGCACCAGCGTCAGCGTCGACGCAGCTACAACGCCAGTATCATCATCAACAACGTTGACGAAGCTGCAACGTCAACATCGTTACTAACAGCAATATCAACATCAACGTTATCAGTAACATTATCTGCGTTAACGTCGACGCAGCAACAACATCAACATTATCATCAACAGCAGTGGCAGCAGCACCGGCGTCAGTTCGAGGCAGCAACAACATCAGTATCATCATCAACAGCAGATGCAGTAGCACCATCAACATCGTTACTAACATTACGTATCAACAGTGGCAGCATCAATGTACATATAAAATCATCGTTAACGTTGATATCATCATTAGCAGCAACAATAAGATCATGTAAGTGAATTTACTCATTAAAATAAAGGAGTCATTAAATTATTTCTAAATGAAATTTGGTGTATATGAAAGAGTGACCATTTTCTGAATTGATATTGTACTGACAAATTTTGGATTTTGATCAACCATATAAGGTGTTTTTTCTCTCAAGGCAGCTAGAAGATCTTAGACCCCCACTGCAGAAGAGTACAAGGAGGTCACCAATGTAAGTGGCGTGGCATGTAAGGAATCACTCGATTTGGTGAAGACTTTGCTTGAATTTACTGGACAATAGGATAAATATGTATCGTGGCGCAAAGTTGCACACAATGCGTACAAGCTTTACCAGAATTACGGAGGTAGTTCTGTTTACTACCAGGCGGTAAACATAATAAGGAACAAGATTACGGGGACTGCGGATGCAGTACTTGCATCTTTCAATACCCCACTTAATTTTAGAGCGTTAATAGATAGGCTCGATTTCACGTTAATTGATAAACGACCCGCCTTGTTGAACAGGATAGAATATTATGAGGAGGTTGAAAAGAAATTGGCCTCGCATGTAAGTAAAACATTAATGACTTATGATCCCACCGTGGCAGTACCTTTGAACGTGAGGTATAGGGAAAGGGCACTGCGTGTGTTTGTATCACGACTTAAGAGATCGTTATGTGATATCCTTTTCTCAGCTAGGATTAATAGCCTTCCATCGGCACTCGCGCTTGTGCAGGAGGTTGAGGCAAATAGAGAGCGCTACAGTTTTGTTATGCACTATGCAACACGTAGTGAGGAAATGGAGGCATGGAGACAGACTTCTCTACAGATGACAGAGGGTTACTTACAATCTGGGAAGAAAAAGTTTCCTAGATTTAGTAAGCAGGGAGATTCATTGGAGAGTGACCCGTCAGCATTACACCCTACTGCCCACAGACAAAATGGTTCGGGTCAATATAAGCAACAGAGCATGCAGACTCAGCAATATGGGAGGATTAATAGTGGCGAAACCTACCCGGGACAGCAATATAGGCAACAAACAAGCGTGGACAGGGACACGGTCCGAGGGTGCAACGTGTCAATCATGTTCCACAGAGTCCTGTAGAGGCTCTTCGGGTCTACGATGTTGAAGCTGAGAACGAGGTGCAAGATATTGTAGAGTACGATACGCACGGCATTCATAATGCGGCTCTTAATTTTTTAAGGGTGCCTCACTGCTCCCATGGGTCAGCCAAACCATAGGTGAAGCAAATAGGGAAATAAAGTTAATGGTGGATACGGAGGCGTCAAAAAATTATATAAATCCACTAGTGGAATTAAGGGGAATCTCCCCAGTATCATTGGGTATTTGCTGACTCCAATGAATCACGAGGAGCCAGTGTAATAAAGATGGTACCCCTATACAATGGGAGTAGCGGACTTTGTTAATAACGAGATCAAAGATCTTCTTACAAATAAAGAGCCATCAAGATCACCTTATAATAGCTCCATCTGGGAAGTGGATAGGAAAGGTTGGGACGAATTCGGTAATAAAAAAAAAAGACTTGTATTTGATTTTAGGAAACTGAATTCGAAAATGATTGATGACAAATGCCCGATACCCAACGGAACGATTATACTGTCCAACCTGGGGGAGACGAACTATTTTACAACTTTGGATTTGAAATCTGGGTTCCATCAAATTGAGCTTTCGGTAAATAATTGCAAGTATGAATTCTGCAGGCTGCCGTACGGGTTGAAGAATGCGCCGAGCATTTTCTGAAGGTCCATTGACGACGTCCTATGAAAAAATCGGGAAATTTTGGACGACATCATCATTTTTTCCAAAACGGCTGAACAACATGTGAAGGACATTGAGTGGGTGTTGAGACAACTTTATGAAGCAAATGTGAGAGTTTCCGTCGAAAAAATCTAATTTCTTCACAACAGACGTTGAATACCTTGGATTTAAAATTTGCAGGGGGGCATAACAACGTGCCCGGACAAGATAAATCCCATAAAAAATTTCCAGTTACTTACTTCTCTTTTCTCGGTTAGATAATTTTTGAGTTTGGTTAGCTATTATAGATGTTTTATAAATGGATTTACCAGCATAACACAAACGCTAACTAACATTCTAAAGGGACAAAACGGGCTGGTCAGCGCGACTCAGTCAAGGAAAATACAAGTCTTTTGGAACGAAAGGCAATTGCAGATTTTTAAGACCCTAAAAAGTATATTTGTATCAGAGGACTGTATACTAAGGCATCCGGACTTCAAGAAACCCTTTGACCTAACAATTGATGCTTCTTCTGAGAGGTTAGGAGCTGTCTTATCACAACAAGGTAGACTGATAATTATGATTTCCAGGGTACTCAAAAGAGCGGAGCTACACTACGCAACAAACGAAAGGGAGTTGTTAGCCATAGTTTGGGCTTTGAAGAACCTTAGGAACTATCTATACGGCGTAAGGAACATAAATATATTTACTGACCACCAGCCTCTCATTCATAGATGACCACAATGCTAAGGTATTTTATAAATGTGGGAAGGAAAACATTGTTGAAGACGCCCTGCCCAGAGAGCCAGTAAACGCACTGGACGACGATATCAACTCTGATAACGCAACAGTTCATAGCTATGAATCTTTGTCCTATACGATCAAAAAAGTGGAAAAACCCTTGAATTGCTTCCTTAATCAGATCGTAATTGAAGAGGTGGATATCCAGACAAAACACACAATTGCCCTGTTTGGAAAAAAAGTGAGGCATTTAATAACCTTTAGCGATAGATTAACGCTGCTCGACCATCTACAGGAAATAATCAATATTGATGTTGTAAATGCAATATATTGCAGTCTACCTATTCTCACATTTATACAACACAGACTTATTGAGCTTTATCCTACAGTAAAGTTTCGGTACACGGAAATAATTGTTCAGGATATATGCAACGAGGATAACCAAAGGGAAGTAGTGCTCGCGGAATATAACCGGGCACATCGTGCCGCGCAAGAAAATGTTAAGCAAATTCTTAATGATTATTTTTTCCCAAAGATGGAGAAGAAAGCCCAGGAGATAGCAAAGAATTGCGGAATTTGCGCAAAATCCAAATATGACAGGCATGTAGAACAACATGAGACCTCAAAACCCTAATCCCTTCATATGAGGGAGAGATTCTACATGTCGATAATTATTCAACTGACTAAAACTATTTTCTCACATGTATTGACAAATATTCGAAATTCGCAGTAACGCAACAAATAGGGTCACGAACAATTGTTGACATAAAAGCACAGTTGCTCCAAATTCTAAATTTAATACGAAGGTTGTTTATTACGACAACGAGAAATCCCTGAATTGACACACCGTCATTTCTACTCTAGCCAATAACTTCGGCATACAGGACAGCGTTTCAAATGTCCAGGTGGAAATATTACACAATACGCCAGGGGAAATAGCAACATGCTTGAAATTGGAGAGAAATATTGACGATACCATTGACCTCATTTTGTTAGCAACAATAGAATATATTAAAACTATCCACTCAGTGACGAATAGATGTTTTCCAGAATAGGGGCATAGAACCAAGTGATATCCCGATTTTGGAGTTTGATCGTCAGTGAGTGTGGACGTCTTAAAAATTTGATTCTTTTTGAAAAATAATAAGCATTAAACCAAAAACTAAAAAAAAAAAATACAACAACAACGAAAAGTGCAACTGTTATTGCAAGTTCTAGTGACATATTCCAAGTTGACCACAACAATTTAAACAATAAAAACAAAATTAATCAGACAATGGAAAAAAGCCGGAGTAAGAAATATTGCTCAATTCTCTCAGAGAATCTAGATGACTGCAATGAAACAGTCATCCAAGAATTTGAGAGACAAGTAACTCGAAATATCAACACAAAACAAATTGAAAAAGAAAAAAGCTTATCTCACAATGATGCGCTTACATTACGGCTGTAAATGCAGAAACGGTTAACAACAACAACAACATCGAAAAAAGATCAAGTAATAAGCTAAGCTTTAAAAATAACAACGAAATTGTGCCACCAATTAATATTTTTGATATTGATTCAAAACAAATAATATAATTAATTAAAAATGGTCTCAATATTATAAAATTTAAACTAAAAGTACATAATCTAAACAAGCGAGCCATTTTTTTCTCTAGTTTTGATGATTACAAAAAAGTAAGTGGGCATTTGCAAAAAGCCAATGCTAAATTTTACTCTGATACGCCCAAATGTCTTAAAGCTAAAACATACTCAATGAAAGGCTTAAGCGGTAATACAGACCGTCAAGAAATACTCAATGAGCTTTGTGCATATGAAAATGCAAATCTGAAAATGTAAATCAATTCACAACAAAAAGTTCTATTCAACAAAATATCATACTGCCCATACTGCTCATGGTGCAAATCAGTGCGGAGAGTAATATAAACTTACTAAAAAACATTAATAACGTCCAATACCATCACATTAAATGGGAAGCTCTTCGAATGCCTGAAATACCACAGTGTAGAAACGCCAAAGCTTTTTTCATAGCGCGGCAAATTGTCATTTAACACCTAGGTGTGTTAATGCAGCCATCCACATAAAAGCTCGGAGTGCCCCCTGACTTCCGAAACGCCCATCGAAAAGGAAAAGCTCTTCTGTGTCTTGTGCAAAGAAGTTGGTCATCCTGCATCTTATAAAGGTTGTGAGCGCTATAAAGAACTTGTGCTTAAAATAAGGGCAAGAAAAAATAAATTATTGAATGCTAAAACTAGACCGTCACAAATCGTGAATCTTAATATAAGTTACTCTCAAATAATTAGAGATCATTCAGATCGTATTATTACGAGTACTACGAATCAGGACACTCAAAATATAACATTAAATCAATTAAACAGCACCTTATAGGCACTTTGTTTAAAAATAACAAATATAGAAAAACGACTTGATGAACATGCTCTACAACTGGACAAAGTCTGTGGTATACTTGAATCAATATGAATCCTAATTTAATGAATAATAATATATCTCCTAAAACATTGAACATCATATCCCTTAATGATAACTCCATTATAAATTTAAGTAGAAGATTGGAGCTTAATAAATTTCTTATTGATAACTGCCCTGACAAATTATTACTAAATGAAACTAAATTGAACCCGAAACATAATTTAAAATTTGAAGGATATACTCTTGTCCGAATGATAGATCGGGAGCGCAAAGAGGAGGAGGCACAGCTATACTTATAAAAGAAAATATAAAATGCAGTAAATATTCAATTAGAAAAATTGACGCTTTTACATACATACTACTTAGAAACAAGCATCATTAAAATAAATATGAAATTTAATTGCTATATGTACTCGATTGCAGCGTACTATCCTGTAGGAAATAATAATGATTTATTTAAAGCGGAAATTAATACTTTGTTTGAAACACTGAATCCACAATACTCGAATTACTTTTATATTCTGGCTGGTGACCTAAGGGGTTTGGCTAAATGCAAATTCCATTCCATTTCAGTTACCCCATCTTACCCAAAAGCAATGACATTTCTAGACATCTGCATTGCTAATAATAGAATTACGTTTTACTCAAATTCTTCGAACACAATTAACTGCCTAAAATGTTTAGACTATGATATTAATCATCAGGCCATCCAAATGATAGTTTCTAATCGGGATGGTTCTGATCTTTATGAATTTTTAAATATTGCACCTACATATTTTCTTGACTACAAGAAGACAAATTGGAAAAAATTTAAAAATACCTTAAATCGTTTAAATGTTCAGAACAGCCCAATTCCCGACAATAGAAACCTATCCAATGGCGAAATAGATCATCACTTTTTAAAATAAGATGAAATAATTAGATGTGCAATAGATAGAAATGTGCCTAAAAATGTCAAAAATAATTCAATTTAAAGTATAACCAATAATCCCACAACTAGATTATTAAACAGCCATGTTGAAAAATCACCCCTCGTTCTTTTTTTTTTTTCCAAAAATGTATAAATTAAGTTAATTTTAATCTGTACCTATGTATATATTACTACTACTACTAGATTATTATTAATAGAAAAAAATAATATCCTAACTTTAATTAAAAGACATTATAGACTAGAATTTCAACTCTCTGACAGTTCGTTGAAGTTAGCCAAAACCAAACTTAAACTTTTAAAGAAAATGATAAACGACAGTGTGAGAAACTACCTAAACAAAAAAATTAAACAAAAAATCGCATATATATGTCCAAAAAATCCTTCTAAATTTTCTCTTATTAAAAAGACCTTCATAAGGAAGGATTCAAACACTTTAAGCTTTCTAAATATACCTTCTAACTCAATGAACTTAATTCAAATTGCGGGTATAAAACCTAGTGAATTAAAAAGGGATGCATGTTCAAATTTCACTATTAAAAATAATAGTGATATTTTGAACATAGTTGGTCGACATTTTGAATTGATACATGCTGCTAAACATGACAACCCAAACATCGAAGTTCATAATCTTGTAAGTAATTTCTTTAACCAGATTTTATTAATAAAAACAAGTTATGAGGGATCCAATGTAAGAATTACATCATTTCATGAGACTTAAAGAGCAAATAACTTAGACGAGTTTCAAACTGATAATTATTTTATCCAAAAAAGCGAGCTTATCTCAATTTTAGCTAAACTTAAGAATAAATTATCGTGTGGCCTTGACCAAATTCCTAACACACTTCTTAAAAACTTTTCTCTAGATCTTGTAACGGACTTTTGTACTCTTTTTAATAATATGTTAAATAACTCGTACTTTCCAAATCTATGGAAAACAGCGAAAGTAGTTGTTATTCCTAAAAAAGAAAGAGACAAAAACAATATTAAAAATCTTCGTCCGATCAGCTTGCTTCCTAACATAAGCAAAATCTTTGAGATAATTATAAGCTCCAACATTAATAAAATTATTGTGAAAAATAATCTTATTCGTCATAGACAACTTAGATTTAAATTCCAACATTCTACTGTTCACGCTGTTAACCTATTGGCATCTCACATCAACTGGAACTGGAATAAAAAAATATGTAACAGGTGCCTGTTTCATTGACTAAGAGAAAGCTTTTGACAAAGTCTGGATTTCAGGTTTAATTGTCAAGCTATTAAGTTACAAATTCCCATTACATATCACCATCTTAATTTACAACATGTTGTCTGATAAAAAATTCAAAGGTTATATTAATAATGTTTTAAGCGATCAAACATTTGACATTAAAAATTGATTACAGCAAGGTACTGTAAATGCCCCGACATTATTTAATCTTTTTTTATTAGACCTCATGAATAAAATTGATAATATAATTGCTTTTGCAGATGACTTAGTTATTTATCATTCTGATGCAACAATTAACAATATAAATACCCAACTTCAAGGAAAAATTAATACGTTAACTAAATTTGCTGAAAACTGGCATTTGAAAATATATGTGAACAAATGTGAAAGTATTTTATTTCGGCCTGCCATAAGGAAGTGCAATAGTAACATTAAAAAAAAACTGGTAACAATATGCAATTAATAAAAATAATGTAATCATTCCCCAAA
Source organism: Amiota communis (assembly GCA_037043315.1). Classification (NCBI taxonomy): domain Eukaryota; kingdom Metazoa; phylum Arthropoda; class Insecta; order Diptera; family Drosophilidae; genus Amiota; species Amiota communis. Next base: position 7,967 of record JBAMAV010001453.1, on the reverse strand, counting down.
CTAATTCGGTCAAATACCTCGGCGTTTGTCTCGATAAATTTTTGTATTTTAACCTTCATGTTAAGTTTCAAATAGCTAAAACAATAAAAGCTTATCATTATATCATATATAAAAGGGTATTTTCATGTAGATTGTTAACTACCAAAGTTAAAATAATAATGTACCAAGCTTTAGTTAGACCAATATTAACTTATGCTTGTCCAATATGGTTTAATATTTCCCCTTCTTACATGGAACGACTTAGAAAAATGGAAAGAAGTATACCTAGATCGGGCACCTCTTTATTTCGAACTTCTGAAAGTAATTTTAAGTATTATTTTTCAAACATAAAATTATATAATGAGGCTAAAATAAGTAGGATAGATACCTATATAATAAATCTCATTGGGAAGCATTTAGTTAGATCTATCTTGGTTTCATCTAACAGCTTTATTTTCGCGCCATTTTACGAAAGTGATAATTATTTTCAGCAGTGCTTAGCAATCTCGTACACCCCTCCCGAGGTATTTTTATATCTTGATAAAGAAGGATTTCTTCAAAATAAAGAGGGTATACTTATTATTTATCACATTAGCAGGCGAGCGAATAAAAAAGTAATTTGCTCAAAAATCTTAAATGAAGATAACAAACGATTTGACACCTCGATCTCATTTATAGACAAGAGTGTATCATCAACAATCATCAGATATTGCTGGTGGAAAACACCCTTAAAATACCTGACACCCTATTCTTAATACCTCTGCCTATCCTTTTCTTAGTTTTTAAGTTATTTATTTACGAGGGTGAATCAAATATTAACCGGAATTCTTTTTTAATATTTATTTATTTATAAAACAATACAAAAATACTATTGATTATTTTTCTACATAGTCTCCTTCACGCTCTACACATTTTTCCCAGCGGTTTGGAAGCTTGTTAATTCCTTGCTTGTAGAAACTTTGAGGTTGAGTCACCAACCAATTGCGCACGAATTCCTCAACATCTTGATCGTTGTCAAATCGCAATACTCCAAGTGCATCTTTCATGGGCGCAAACAAATGATAGTCACAGGGAGTCAAATCTGGGCTGAATGGAGGATGCTCAAGGGTTCCCAATGCATATCCTCCAGTTTTTGTTTCGTTTCAACCGCCGTATGTGGCCTGGCATTGTCATGAAGAAGGATGACGTTTCTGATGGGGACACCGCGTCTTTTGCTTCTGTAAGCGGCTTTTGCTGCCTCCAACAGCTGGCAGTAGTAGGCAGCGTTAACTGTACGTCGGTCATGTATAAAATCAATGAGCAACACTCCTCTGTAGTCGAATAAGACGGTCGCGAGGACCTTACCGGCTGAGAGACGGGTTTTGGCTTTCACAGGACCGGCTTCGTCTTTCCTACGCCTTTCTTTACTCGCCATCTTGGACTTGGGAGTGTAATGATGCACCCATGTTTCATCACATGTCATGATACGCCTCAAAAAAGCCTCTCTTACTGATTTGCAGTCGGATGTTTTTTTGATCTTCGTTTAACAACTTTGGGACCCATCGGGCACAGATTTTTTTGAAACCAAGATGATTTTTAATGATTGTTTGAGCACTTCCATAGCTAATGCCCACCTGTAAAGCGATTTCATGAATAGTGAGCCGCCTGTCACTTTCAATAAGGTCACGGACTGCACCAATGTTGTCACCAGAGACGCTTGATTTTGGACGTCGATTATGACTCACAGTTTACACACTTTCTCGTCCACTCTTAAACTTTTTGGCCCAATCAAACAATTGAGTTTTAGACAGAGTATCATCCCCATACTGAGCCTTCAATCGAGTCAAAATTTCGCACGGTTTAACGCCTTCCTTAGTTAAAAACTTTATTATAACCCGTTGTGCAACGGACGCTGGAACCTGTTGCTCACTCATAGCTGTACTGACGAATTGGCTAAGTCAAACAGCTCACCAAGCGTTTCCCCCACTCCTGATACACTACACTACAAGAACCTACACTGTGAGAGCACTCGTGGTTGGCTAAGAAAAGTATTTGTAGTATTCCGGTTTATATTTGATCCATCCTCGTATATATCATTATATTAAGCTATGTTTTTCAAAATTTTTCATAATTTTCATAATTTTTGTAACAATCCGCTAGGTATTATACTATATATATATTAAATAAAACACGCAATTAGATATCATTAAGGAACTCTTTTATTAACCACGAATAAAGCAGTCCACTCTCGCTGACTGTCTGATGCCAACTAACTATTATCGGTGTTATCGATTATCGATGATTCTTCGTCTCTTTGGGTGTTAGAGAAATGGTCACTCTCAACTTCACCTCGCACCGATTCCCACAATTTTCATATACTTAACTTAATTTTTATAAATATGTAGTTCCTAAAAAGAAAGTTCCTATTTCCATAAAAAGGACTCGAGAGCTCGACTAGAGACATGATCCAACTTTATATTCATATTCAAACAAGCTCATCCCGCTTTATGTAGAGCAAAAGGTTGAAAAAGACATGGGAACAACGGTTCTCATTAAAGGGAGGGTGGTCCATAAAGACAATCTGAAATAAAACGAACGTTCTTGTGAAGATTCTCGTAACAGGGTATAAAGCAGTCATTTTTAAGCTGCAGAATTGTTTCCTTAATAAAAATGTAATGGTTACTTGCAAATGCCGGTAATATCAATTGTTTGTTTACTCCAAATGAGAAATTTACTAACATTATCAATAATTATCTTTCATTTACTTTGAGTATACGCTTTGAGTATTTTTAGATATAGTATTATATTTGTATTTAGTTCTTTTTATTTATCATTTTACAATCGGTAAATGAATTATGTAAACCTTAGTATCTTCTTCTGTTTCCTTACTTTTCCTAAAGTATAGTTTGTATTTTTATAGAATATTTCATATTTAAGTTAGTTTATGAAAAATGTATTGAAGGAAAGCCGCACAGTCCTTAAACCAAGAGGTCGCTTTACAGTTTAACCATCATTGCGGCCGAGGAAGTCCCAAACAAAGAGAGGGAAGAGTTATCACAAAAGGGTCTGCCTGCCACATGTGACATCCCACTCGCACATGATAGTGCTTATTCGTCAACACTACATTGTTGATTAATTGAAGCTTAACACTAGATTGTTGGTTTTATCATGAATGGCTATGATGAGATGTGTTGGGGAAGCGGCCGGCTTAGTTTAGGATTGTGATGGTGAGAATGATCTACTAAGATGAGTTTGTCGACGTGCCAGATCATACTTGTTTCTGGATTGGTGCATGGCGTACGTAAATGTTTTAATAAAGTGAAAAAGAAATGATTTATGTGATAAGTAAAAATTAGAATTAAATAAAGAAACTAAAATTATAATTAAATAAAGAACTTTGATTTATAACCAAACAAAAAAACTTTTTAATTTATATTAGCAGTTTGTTGTTGATCCGGAGTTTGCTTTTCTGATAATTTTTTGATAGCAACGCGCAGTGATATATTTTACATGGCCGTGTCAAGTTAGCCGCTTATCCAGGATCAGACCAAGGTATCGAACTTGGTCAACCTGTGGTATGATGCTAGAGTTAAGTTAAGAGTTAACTGGACAAGCATCACGCCTTAATGTATATGTGCAGCTTGCTGTTTTGGAGGCATTTATGCCAATGTTCCAACGCTTGGTCCAGGCGCTAAATCTCTGCATATATAGTTGGACTAGCTCTGCTGATTCAACAGGAGATGATGAATTCGCAAGAATGGATGTGTCATATGCATAGGTAGCGACCAAAATATTGTCATTATACGGCATTCAATAGTGAGTAAAAGACTGGAGAGAGGACACTGCCTTGAGGTACACCAGCATTGATACGCCTTATGTTAGAGTCAGTGTCGCGGACTCTGACGAAAAAGGCTATGTCTGCCAAAAAGCTCTTTAACATCAGAAATTGCTTTCCTGGTCTGGTTAGTTGGTTGGTTGTTTTCCGTGTCTGAATCGTATTGTCCACTACGAGCCACAATTAGCACTAGAGTGCCGTTTTAAAACCACCTCCTCGCTGAACGCAATCAGTATTACTAAATCCAACCTTTCGAATTTAGATATTTTAGTAAATCACCCGGACATTTGACTGAACAGCCCAAGAGGTTTTTGATGATGTATTTGCCCAGAAACTTATTTCTAGTTTTTGCCAGAGCTGGGCATTGACATAGAAAATGGGTGAGTGACTCCTCTTCCCCTTCGTTTTCGCAGCTTCTACAATGGCTTCTGAATAGAATACCCAGTCTCTCCGCGTGAGTACCTACACACCACCTTGCGGTATCCGAGCGTTTTCTGTTGATGAGTCTAAATGGCCTATTTTTTGGCCTGGAAGCACGTGCTACTCTGCAAGATTCAAGATTGTTGAGTCCACAAGCGGCTTTCATTCCTCAATTAGGCTTTTATTGCAGACTAAAAAAACTAATATATAATTACTAATGCTTACTTAAACTAAAGCTTTAACATAACATAGAACATTTTACATAGCATTAATAACTTAACAGAACTATACTTCAAAGAACAACTTAACATACACAAATACTTTTTGAAATTTATAAATAACATAAGTCCAAACATACTCCGCTCTTTTACATAGTTCCCAAAACCTTTGTTTTAGATAAGGGATGTGCTGCCATCGCGTCAATTTCGTTATCTTCAAATCTGTCACCAATGGCTCGGGAATTGCCATCAGTGATGAACCAATTATCAGATGTGCCGGTGTCAAAGCTTCACCATCATTGGGATCCTCTGATAGTGGAACCAGTGGTCGTGAGTTTAGAATCACTTCTACTTCTTGTGCCACAGTTTGAAGCTATTCAAACGTAAGAAATGAATTGCCCATATTCTTAATTAGTAGGCTTTTCATCGATTTTACGTCTGCTTCCCACAAGCCACCGAAATGCGGTGCCCGTTGTTGTTTAAACTTACTAAGATGTGAGTGAGCACCAACAAAGTTCGTTGCGTTATCACAGTAAATACGCTGTAGAATTCCTCTGCGAGCAATCAAGCGCTTTAAACACAAGATAAAAACATTAGTCGATAAATCTGATATTAGCTCTACATGATCAGCTTTTGACGAGAAAGAAATGAAAACTGCTAAGAATGTTTTATAAGGAACTTTTCTTCGAATCCGTTACAATATAAAAAAAAATGTCTGTGGCAATTCTCTGGCTAGAATGTGCAACACATCTGCAGCAACTAATCCCTTATCAACTGGAGTTCTATTACATGCTCTCAATACGTAGGACATGACACGCAAAATACGACGATATGATGAAAATCGATTGATTATCTGATCAATCATGGTTCCAATGGTGCCACTATCGCTACAATTCATAACTATCGTTTTACGTCTCTCTAACTCTAACTCGCTAATCTTCGCACTTACGCTAGATTCTGGCCAATTTGACTCATCACTTTTATAAGATCTTTTTTCTGACAACCACCGCCATCTAACATCTCTTGAATTAGACTGCATTTCCGATATCTGGTTTGGTACAAAATTATTAAGTTATTTATCTCGATCTAACCGTCTTCCTAACTGCAAAAACCGTCTCTTTGCAATTTCAAAGGAGTTTACAAGTTTTTCAAATGGTCGTTTAAATGGCAAGCGAACTTGTACACGCCCTGTATCATTAAACTTAGTATTTTTGACGAAATGATCTTCACATAACTGCTCCTCTTCTATAAGATGTTTAACATACGATATATTAAACTCTTCAATATCCCAAAAATGATGCAAACGATCATCCAAGTTTCGAGATTGTGCCACATATCATTTGAACCTATTTGATCCTATTTTACCTTCAACTTTACCTCCAATAATCCAACCAAGTGATGTATTGAGTAAACAAGGTAGGCCATTGCCCAATGAGATTTTTCCACCTGTTAGTAAGCCAAAAAATTCTTGAGTGCTAATCAATACGTCTATTTTATTCGGTTTATAGAAATATGAGTCAGCTAAGTCGATATCATTTGCTATGTTCCAGTTTGAAATATCTATTCAACGTTCAGGTTGACTAAGTAAAATAGATTTTGTCACAGCGAAATTTAAACTCCACTCATCAGCCGATATTCTTGATTTTAACTTTGTGTTGACAGTAAATTTCATCTGTGTTCGTAAATTTGCTATGCCCGAAATTTCCCACGGTTGATACATAAACCTTAGTTGTAAACGTTTTGGCAATTGCTCAGTCATGAAATTGACTTCAGATCCAGAATTCATTAATGCCCGAGCTGGTTGATACACTCCAAATTTGTCTTGTATCAAGACTACTGCTGTTAGAATGAGCGAACATCGATAATGCCGCGAAACCATTGAAACTGCATGATTTGTTACATTCCGACCTTCATTTGTGTGCTCTAATTGATTGACTACCTATATTCTAATTTGAAATTTCCACCTGATTTGAAAAAGCCGATCTGTGCAAAGTGGTATGATGTAATCTATTACATGTACGACATCGAGATTTTGATGAGCATTGAGCAGCTATATGACCGAAACGTAAATAATTGATACATAGCGATGAAATTCTGACAAACGGGGTCGGTTCCCGTTTCAGTTAATGCTTAGCTTAATGTAAATAGGACGTACACCTAGTAAATAGTTTGACGAATTATATTTTGGACAGTTATTGTTGTTATGTGCAGCCATGTAAACGTGTTTATTTCCATCCTTCTGCTTTTCCAATTTTGGTTTTTCAAAGATATGTTTTCCATTGCTTTCCAGATATTGACAATGCCGATGTAAAGTTTTATAGCATTCGTCCCCATATGATAAATTATCGAAGTCCTGCGTTTTGTCATATGTCTGCTTCGTTTCTCCATTAACCTTTAATAAAATGAGATGAATCAACATTGCGTTTATAACATCTTCTTTTGAACATAATGAGAGAAGAGATGATTTCAAACCAACGAATGTGTTAAAAATGTAACGAAGAGATCCTGGATCAGATTTGGACATTGCAGGGACATCAAATAAATTCGAGATATGTTCGTTAAAAATAAGCCCTTTTTTAGCATAGCGATCATTCAACATTGATATTGCTTTGTTATAATTTTCTTCTGTTATTTGAAAAGAAGATATAGTACATAAAACATCTCAATATAAGCAGAAATTAAATAGTTAAATTATTCAATCGTTGAAATTGATAAATCCACCATGTTTGTAAATGCTGTTTTGAACTTTTTATACTCACTGTATTTTCCATCGAATTTAGGTAATTTCAATGAAGGCAAACGATTCTGGTGTGAATGTGCAATTGTTGAGTTTAATAATCTAGGCTCATCTAAGACTCTTCCTTTATGTTGATGGCTAAGTTGACGTATAAGAGACATTGTACTCATATATACGCAATTTCAATTTCTGTCCGTTGCTCATGAATAGGATCTAAACTTTCAATTGTTGTTTGTATTTCACATAAATCTCTAAAATATGCTTCTATAATTCTTTCATAGAAATCGTTTATAAATATTTATTTGCGTAACATTAATCTTCACATATTCCTTAATTTTATGGCTCTCATGCATAAGTTTGTTGTTTTCACTTGAGAGCGATTGAAACGAATCTTTCTATCATGAAACGTTAGCTCATTATTACAATAAGCTTCGCGAACTTCATTATCCTGCTTCACTGCACAACTCTGGTAAGTCTGCAGCGTAGAGAATGAATGTTTATGAATGAGTAAGGGAGAGATAAAAAATGCTTTATTGATGTGTGTTTTTACGAAGAGCGTACGAACAAGTGACGAACAACTGACCACCAGCCGAAGATGCTTTTCTCTCTCTCTCTGTCTTCGTGTGTGCCGTCGTTGTTGTTGTTGCGAATGAACATACAACAGATCTATCTTTCTCAATTTGCGTTTATCATGAAGGGAAGTGCGGGTCGTTGGTGTTGTTTGTGTTATAAGTTTGAATTATCCTTTTAACATTATGTTTCATCAAGTTATTCTTTCTACTTGTTTTCTTATCTATTG
>JBAMAV010001443.1:600000-777347 GCA_037043315.1 Amiota communis | reverse complement strand
AAGTTTTTGGTCTGTATCTTCATGAATTTGAATGATAACATGATACATGGTTGTAAAGGGCTACATTTCAGCTTCTAAATACAAAGAAAAAATTTGAAATCCGATAAAAAATGGCCAAGTTATAAGGTAATATGTACAGGAACCTCTTAAAAACGGTTTTTGGGCTCTAAAACAAGATTTTGAGGGTGTATCAGAGATTTTTTATCTGCCATTCTTTTTAGTTTTTTATGACCTATAACCTCCACTAGGTCTGATAAGAAGTTTTTTCATTTTTTTTTTTTTTTGTAACACAGTGTTATCAGCATCTGGGGCTGGCAAATCAGCGGTGTAGAGTGTGTACAAAACAGGTCCAAGAACACTTCCCTGAGGTACTCCCGCACCGATACTCCGGATACTAGATCGCTCGTCCCGAACCTCAACCATACAGTAGCGTCCAAGCAGATATGACCTCAAAAGAATATACTTGGAAGCTGGGAGGAGGGACTTCAGCTTGTAAAAAAGGCCTGCATGCCAGATCCGATCGAACGCTTGCTGAGCATCCAGATAGATGGCAGAGCTTTATTGTTTATTCTCAAACCACCACGCCACTTACTGTCAGCATTCGTCCAAGAAATATTATTTCGAATATCTCGGAGAAAACCGGCAGCAAACTTATCGGTCGAAATGACGCAATAAGGTTCTTCGGCTTGCCAGGTTTCAGTATCATAGCAATCACAGCACACTTCCATTGAGTGGGGAAGTGGTGAAAGCGTGTCATAGCGTTAAAAAGCATTAACAAGTACATTACTCCCTCCTTTTCCATTACTCCATATAACCCTATGAGTATAGATGAGTATATATGTGATAAACTCATGCATTTCTTTAGAAATTCAAACAGAACTTTAGAATTTCTGCAAAAAACATAGAAACCCCCTTAAAGTTTTAGGTAACCATGACCACCTTAAACCAACAGAAATTCTTATATCCACTTGTACTTCTTAATAAATACCAGAATCTCTCAGAGGGTCTGTAATAATGGGATTAGTTAGTTACAAAAGGTCCAATCGAGTCTTGCCTTTGCCTTTGCCTTCCCAAATCTAATCTCCTTAAAATTATAATATCTACATATAAAGATAAACTTTTTTTGATCTTCTCCTAAATTGCTGAAGTGTAAAAGATTTGCAAGTTTGAGTGAATCGAATTTAGTGTTTAGTGTTCTGTTTTATTTTCCTTTATTTTTTTAATAAATCTCCTTGTTTTTTGGGGTTTTCTTTTTATGTACATAATTTACTTTCCTTTTTTTCTTATAATATATTTTATAATTAATTTGTTTGTTTATTTGTGCTCGTTTTGTGTGTTACTAATTTTGTGTTTTATCTTCTTCTAAGTGTTTTTTTGTTGTTTTTTGTGCCTCTTTAGCATTTTTCTTTAATTCTTTTGCTTTTAATTTCATTTTTCCTTTTTGCATGGATGTTTGTTATTTGCCACAAAAACCGTTTAATCACAACAAATAACTGGTTTTACCATTTTTTTTTTTCCCTCTATTTTTTGTTGTTGCGTTTTTATGTTTATTCAATTCTTATTTCTCCTTGTCTTGCTTGGCTTTACTTTGCTTTTGGTTAATTGGTAAATTTTTTTTTTGTTATTTTATTTTTACCATTTCGTTAGTTTTTACTTAAGCGCCGACATCGCGATTACCCATTCCCTGCTTCACCTACACTAACTCACCGCACTTTGGGGTTTTTATTATCCTTTTCCATTCATTTTCATTCATTACATTTTGACGCATGGGAATGTTGTTCTTCTTTCCATCAAAAAAAAAAAAAAAGTATGTTTTCTGTTTTTCCCCAACATTTTTTGTTCTTTTTTCTATTGTTTGTTGTAACTGCTGCTGTTTTTGTTGTTGTTGTCGTTATCTTGTTGTTTGTCGTAGGCGCCAAAACTTCTGTTTTTCACTGCTTTAGCTACTGGTACTAAAAATTGTTGTTGTTCTCCTTCTCGTTTGGATGAATCAACCAACCTGCGTCTGGGTTAGAATGCCTACATATCTACCTATGTACAAGTATGTGTGTGTGCTTGTATTTAGATGTTAATATGCATGAGTATTTGTATCTATGTCTAACACTTTGAGTGCGTTTGTATGCTTGTGAGTAAATTTGTTGTTGGCTTAACCAGAAGCAGAAGCCACACACACTTGTTGTTTTTGTTTTTCTTGCTGTTGTTTATCCATGTTTACGTTCATTCTGTTCCATATCTTGTTTTCAGTTTTTTTTTTGTATTTGTTTATTACTTTACTCCTGCTTGTTGTTGTTGAATCCACAGTTGTGTGTTTTTACTGCCTTTCACTTGCTTACGTCGTCGTCGTCGTCATGAATTTGTGTGTGTTTTTCTGTGTTACTTTCTCTCTGTTTTTTCCTCTTACTCTCTGTAACATTCTCACTTTACTTTTCTCCTTTTGTTTTTTGTATCTCTAATATAAAATGAAGTTCACTGATAATTTTTCTTTTTTCTTTTGCTTCCCATTAAACTTGATTATGATGATGTTCTTTTTCCCCCTTTTTTTTTTTTTGAGTTTTATGCAAGTTTAGACAATTTATTTTCCTTTATATTAATAGTTTTGTTATTTTGTTATTGTTTTTCTTCTTGTTGTTCATTTGTGCACTTAGACTTCATTGTTCTTATGGGGGTTTATTATAGATTTTTATATCGAGTTAGTTGCTTTATTTTATACTCTTTATTTTTCATGTTTTTTGTTATTGTTCATTTGGCTTCATTTTTTCGTTCTTCCCTTTCTTTGTGTTCATTTTACTATGGTATACTATTTGTTTTAGTTTTCTTTAACATGATTTAGCCACACGCCAACTTAACCTTTCTTTGTTTTTGGTTTTTATTTTTATTTTGACTTATTTAGGTCTCGTCGTCGTCGTCGTTGTTTTCGTCCTTTCTTTAGGTTAAGGGATTTTTATCAAAAATTATGTTGCATGCTTTTTGGAGTCCTAAGAGTTTCTTTGAGAAACACACAGCTGAGAATATAAGGAAAGGAAAGGAAAACTAAACTAATTTAATCTTAGGGAAACCCAAAAAAAAAACACAACTTTCTTAACAAAGGAAAACCAACGCAAAGAAACTTTCTCCACTTGATAGAAGTTTAAGTAATTCTCACATTAAAACAGGAAACTACTCACTATTTTGATGACATGATGAATATTTGTCAACACTGCGTATGAGTAACAGAAAAACACAATCCCCTATTCAGTAGATCTACTTCGTCAATAAAAAAGAAAAATCTATAAAGTAGAAGGTCTTTTTTTAATAAATCCAAATAGGGTAAATGCGCCAACAATGAGGGTGACACCAATAGGGGTGACACAGCAAAGAATGCAAATCTATGATATGAAGAAGCAGGAGGGAGGCTCCAGTGAGAGCATCATCATCAATGAGGATGGCCTTAAAAAGTAGCATTCTGCAAAAAAGGGAACTACAAATTTAATAAAAACGCATCTAAGCGAGGCTTCCTCTGTGAAAGTGACCTCAAAGGAAGTGCAAGCAGTCGAATCGGAGTGTGCTACAGTAATGATGACACACAAAACATTTCACACGCTCAGTAGTCAACTTGTTAGTGAGTTGAAAGCAGGTGTAATTTTGTTTTTCTCGTTCTAATTCCGTCGATATTTTGTAGACAAATGTGATACTCGCATCTATCTCACTAGCAACTATGATGACTATTTACTAGTTAGCTAACCCACACGCCAGCAAACAGTATAGACCGACTTTTAACTTTTCTCAGTAGATTGTTTAAAATATGATTAAACTGGGCGTGTTTACTAGCAGATAGTGAGCTAGATGGCTAGTGAATGTAATCGACCCTTAATAAAGGCATATCAAATGATGTCATCTACATATATATGTAGGTGACTTCCACTAGAGCCACTGAACTGAAGCTTGTCGAAGCTAAATGAGGCTTCCAATCATCTTAGAAACAGACGAACTTGGTGACTATGAAGACAGACTGCACAAGAAAATATTGCGATGAAGCACGGTTTTTTCTGTTATGATATTCTTCTGATTCTTCTATCTATATTATATTTATATGATATCTATATTCTATCCATTTTCTATATATCTTATATCTATCTACTGTCTGTATTATATACATATATCTTCTATCTAACTATCTTCACCTTCTATACACGTTAAAATGTTTGTATGTTCCCTATGGGTTCCGCAACTGCTGAACAGATTTTGATGATTTTTGATTCTGAGGGAATCTCTAGCATAATGTGAAAAGTGTTCCTGTACCTGTTTGGTACGAATCGGACTTCCTGTTGTCGAGAAATTAGTGATTAAAATTTTGCACATAAAGCTTAGACACATACAATGGAACTTCTCTATAGTAAACTTCTATACAGTACAGTACTTGGTTTACCGTTTTGGCAAGTGGCATCTTTGGGATTTTATTGAAGAGTTGTTGTTCAAGACTTCAAGGTCGATTATAGTTAGTACATAAATTTCAGTAACTAAGGATACATCAACAAGAACAATATTTCATTCATCCTCCCATTAAGTGTACTTCAATCTAAGCGCTCATTCAATGTAATAAATGACTCTTCTTTTAGGGGGGCAAATTTAATTTCTTGTGAATTTAATGAGGGAAACTTCAAATAAAGTAAACTCTAATGAGAGCGACTTAATAAAAGACAAATCCGGCTCCTTTCAACAGAGATTACATACATGTTCCCGTCACTTAATGAAATACTAAAGCTTAAAACCACATAAACCACACGAGTTGTGGGTGTGAATATATTGTTGATGTTCAAAAAATGTGAACATGAACAACAACAACACACATGACAAAGGTTGACATATGTATGGACATATGGACACATGGATACATGGAGGACAAGACATAAAGGGGCCATTGAACACGCATGTTCATCGTGTGTAGTATGTAGTATGTTTAGTAAGTATGTTTTGTAATGGACATAGTACTACGTGTACATACGAGTTATGGGAAATCAGGTTTGGAAATGGAATTGGAATTGGGTCTCTCAGTCTGGGTGGAACATAAAAACTAAAAGTCGTTGGCTGAAGACCGCCAAATGGCCACAAATGACACTTTGTTGGTATTGTTGGTGTTAAACAAAGGTTTCTTCAATGAGCTGAGTTGAGTTTAGACACGCTTCTTTTGATTTTATATCGAAGGATAGGCGAGAGAGGACGAAACGAAATAAGGAGAATAATAATGATGATGATGAAAGAAGGTAACGTGTGACTGAAATTGCTTTGTCGAGTTACAACAATTAAATTGTTTGTACGACATGCATGTACAACAAACATAAATCCACAAGTCGAACACCCAACGCACAAACATAAACACAAACAACCAACAAATACACACACACACACACATACTTGTATGAATGTATTGTAAGTAACAGAAATTGTTTGTTATATAAAAAAGCTTCACGGTTGTTGTTCTTAAGTTGAATTTATTAGAAACAAGTGAGTAGTCTCCACTCCTCTCCGCACACTCTTCCCTCCTTCAGTAAGTCATTGAGTAGCTTTGTTGACATCCTTAGACCGTGACGTTACTTCCTGCCCACTTCAATCACCAATCCGGAGTGAGTACTGAGTTAAGCCAGTTAACAGCTTTAAATGAAATGAAATGACGACGACCACCAAGCAAAACTCCTGCTGTTCAAAAGCTACGTGTATCGTTTGTTTGGGTCTGGTCCTGGGCTCAGAATATCAACAGCTACATGCGTAGCATACAACTCCTTTGGCATCATTCATCAAGGCAACGTGTATACATGCTTGGTAGTCTGTTAACTTTTTCTTTTTCTCCATTTTTCCATTTTTTTATTCTTTGTTTATGCCTTCAACAGCAATGAAATCAACAATTTGTCGTTAGTTGTCGCCATTTTGACTTTTATTACTGTTGACGTTGCAATTGAATGCCACACCAGTGTCCGGTTTCATACACATACATATACCAGTTTTTATACTATTTTCACTCTTCTGGGACGATTATCAGGTGTTACCTCCTCCTCCTCCTCCTCCTCACATACACACACAATAGGTTGATAGATGCCACCTTCACCTACATACAAACATACCTATTCCAACATACAACAATGACATCCATTCTTATTTCGAGTTAATTTGTCTCCCAGGTCGCCAGTCACAGCAACAGTCACAAGTCACAAGTCTTCCTTACTACTATCTACTATTGTTCATTCCTTTCATCTCTACTACTACTATGTATTCCCTGCTAGGACCCGTAAAACTGCCACATTTTGCAGCTTTAATTGTACGGAATAGTCACACTTGGCTGCAAACAAACGAACAAACCAAGCGAGCCAAGGCGAACCAAGCAAAGCCGCTAACAACACCCAACAACAAACAATAAGAACATCAAACAATAACAGATGAACAACAACAATAAGTGAAACAAACAAAGACATTGTGTGGAAAAGCTAATTTGACTTTTGGCTTTCATTCCGTGTGTCCCTTTTTTTTTTTGTTACGGTTTTCACTCACGAAAAAGCAAACACATATCATAACATCAGAACAGAAAACTAAAGAAGCTTTCTTCACAGCGTTGTTCACTTGTTGGTTGCTTACATGTTACAGTGGTTTAAAATACAAATTCATTTAAAGTGAAAAAAGCTCAATAAATTGAATACTAACCGCTGCCGCCAAATTGAAATCAAAATAAGTATAAAGAAGTGCAAGTGAGATGCAAAGAAAATAAACCATTGATACAGTGCAAGTGAGATGTATATATATACAAAATGCACAGTTGGCAACATCTTAAACATTTAGTGTTGAATAAGTACAAGTATAAGCAGCACTTACCAACACTGTGAGCATTTGTCACTCGTCAGGCGGTTCTTGATTTTGTGTGCGACTAATTTTCATTCAATCTTATTTTTTATAAAAAAATAAAAGAAAAACATTTAAAACAAATAGAAAAATGTCAACAATTGCAAGTCCTTTGTCTATTGCTGGCACTCGGCAGTCAGGTGCCTCAGTGCGTACACAAAATGGTAAGTTTTTTCCTTTGTAAAACAACAGCTGCACTATTGAGTGTCAAGCCGTGAGTGTCTAATATGCCGGAAAGCACGTTGTTTGTATGGCATGTGTGTGCATTGAATGAGTGTGCAGAACATTCCGGAATAAAATTATTGAAAAAAATGATTGAAAACTAATTTTTTGAATGATTTTACTAAAGAATCCGTTTGAAATGTTTATAAGATGCTAATTCGAAGTGAGGTTATGATGCCATCTGTATTCAATAGTCTAGTTACTAATTGGAATAGCGTCTCTCCTCTCATATGACGCACATGATCAATTAATGCTTCCTTTTGTATTTATTGAAATATATTCTTATAGTTATGGCAGCAAGTTCCATTGCTAACATTGTTAAGAGCTCATTGGGTCCTGTGGGTTTGGACAAAATGCTTGTCGATGATATTGGTGATGTCACCATTACGAATGATGGTGCCACTATTTTGCGTTTGCTTGAAGTAGAGCATCCAGCAGCTAAGTAAGTCTCCCTTAATCAGACTGTTATCTTTGTAATATATACTTATATATATATATTTCTTGCAGAGTTCTTGTTGAACTCGCACAGTTGCAAGATGAAGAGGTTGGCGATGGCACAACATCTGTTGTCATTCTCGCTGCTGAACTTTTGAAAAATGCCGATGAGTTGGTTAAGCAAAAGATTCATCCTACTTCAATCATTTCTGGTTACCGTATTGCCTGCAAAGAAGCCTGCAAATACATTTCAGAGCATTTGACTGCACCAGTCGATGAATTGGGCCGTGACTCACTCATCAGCATTGCCAAGACTTCGATGAGCTCGAAGATTATTGGCGCTGATGCTGACTTTTTCTCCGCCATGGTTGTTGATGCTACACAAGCTGTAAAGATCACCAATCCCAAGGGTCAGACTGCCTACTCAATTAAAGCCATCAATGTGTTGAAGGCTCATGGCAAATCGGCTCGCGAGTCACTTTTGATTCCTGGTTATGCCTTGAATTGCACCATTGCATCTCAACAGATGCCCAAGAAGGTTGTAAATGCAAAGATTGCATGCTTAGATTTCTCATTGAACAAAACTAAGATGAAGATGGGTGTGCAAGTGCTCATCAATGATCCCGAGAAATTGGAAGGCATTCGCGCTCGTGAACTGGATATCACTAAGGAGCGCATTAACATGATTTTGTCAACTGGTGTAAATGTGGTGCTCTGCTCAGGTGGTGTTGATGATCTCTGCATGAAGTATTTCGTTGAAGCAGGCGCCATGGCTGTCAGACGCGTTAAGAAGAGCGATTTGAAGATTATTGCTAAGGCAACCGGAGCTGCCTTCCTTACTTCATTGACTAATATGGAAGGTGAGGAAAGCTTTGATGTTTCAATGGTGGGTGAAGCTGCTGAAGTTGCACAGGAACTTATTTGCGATGATGAACTTATACTCATTAAGGGTACCAAGGCTCGGTAAGACATGAATTCTAATTCGAACAACAGCAACACTGAATTATTTGCGTTTTTATAGTGCTGCTGCTTCCATCATTTTGCGAGGTCCCAATGACTTCTACTGTGATGAAATGGAACGTTCTGTACACGATGCCTTGTGCGTAGTTAAACGTGTGTTGGAAAGCAAGAAAGTTGTTGCCGGTGGTGGTTGCGTAGAGGCAGCACTTTCCATCTACTTGGAAAACTTTGCCACTTCAATTGCTTCCCGGGAACAATTGGCTATTGCTGAATTTGCCAAATCGCTTTTGGTCATTCCTAAGACTTTGGCTGTGAATGCAGCCAAGGATGCCACAGATCTTGTTGCAAAATTGCGCTCGTACCACAATTCAAGCCAAACGAAAAACGAACATGCTGAGCTTAAGTGGACCGGTTTAGACCTCATCGAGGGCATTGTACGTGACAACAAGAAGGCTGGCGTCTTGGAACCAGCCATGTCTAAGATCAAATCACTTAAATTCGCCACAGAAGCAGCTATTACCATTCTGCGTATTGATGACATGATCAAATTGCATCCGGAAGAGAAGAACAGCAAGAGCTATGCTGATGCATGTGCAGCAGGAGAACTGTAAAGCTTAAATTTGTCTTCTATGCTTAACTCAATTTAATTTAAAAATCACATCATTACTTTGTGTATGTCTATTTTTTAAGCATTTATATACTACATAACAAAAAACTATATATGAGAAGAAAAGACACAAATTGAAACAAATTTTTTGACCCTCCTTCTAATAACAAATATTGTTTATCAAAACATTGAAAACAGAATGTATTAACATCCTTCCTCCTTCTCACCAACACCACCTCACAACAACAACAACAAACAAACAAACACACATCCTCCTCACTCACATACATACACACTATTTCAAAAATAAACAAAGCTTCTGTTAAAATTAATTGAATTTTGGAGTTTATTTAGCCGAAAATTTGAGAATGAATGTTGTTTCCATTGTCAGCAGAGTGAACGTGATGATGAGTAGCCAAAAGAAAATGTTCTCTCTCAGAAGAGGGAAAACGCACCTAAAAATAGCATCTGCATCTGCGGTTGGCTATTAATACAAAAAGAATTTTGAAAGTGTGGCAAAACACGGGAAATTTAATAGAGAATTTATTCCATAATAAAAGAAAACAGCTAATAGTTTTAAATACTTTTCTCAATATGGCTGAAGAAGGAGCAATTGGTGGCGATCTTAATAATAATAATAATCAGGTAGAAGAGGAACCTGTTGCAGTCATTCCGGAAAATGGTGATGAATCAGCTCCTCCTACCGAGCAAAGCCAACAAAATGAATTGCTTGATATGATTTTCACATTAGAGAGTGAAAAACAAGCACTTCTAGAAGAATCACGCACACGAATCGGTGGACTACGCAAAGAGTGTGAGGTTAGTTTGAATATTTTTTCGGAAATTTAGGAGAAACTCTGTTATCATATCATCATCAATAGGACGTACATGGTGAAAATGAACGCCTTAAGAAACGAGTTGTTCAGCTGGAACAATCATTGAAGCAATCAGTTATGTTAGGCGGTACGGAAGCACCCAAATCACGTCAAGAACAAGAGGAACTATTGCTAAAGGCTAAAACGCTACTTTTCGAAAAGACAAAAGTCAACAAACAACAAGAACAACAAATTGCTACCTTGAAACATCAAGTAGAGACCATTAAAGATGTGGTTGCAGTAACTAAGGAAATGTTGCAGCTAAAAACAGCAGAATGTGAGCATATGCAAACGCGTCTCGAGAAGGCACAGGCATGGATTAAGGCCGAACATGATAAGTGTACATTGACCGAAAAGAAATTGGATATATCCAAAGCAGTTTATGATAAACTACGTGGTGAACATGAAGTGCAATGCAAGATATTCAAGGTAATTTAAACGATGATGATTATTTAAACTATTCTTTACCCTATCTCTCTCTTTGTAGGATCTTAAAAGCGCCTATGAGGCAAAATTAAAAGTGTTGAGCACAGCTTTGGAGGCAGCAAAGAAATAGATGATTTTATAATATGTAAACTAATTGAATTAAATACAATTACAAATTATTATTTATACATGAAATTTAATGTGTATTTATGTGTGTGTGTGTGTGCAATGTTTCTTGTCTCTTTTTGTAGATACAATCTACATACTTCATCTAGGTGTGTGTATATGAGTGCGTAAATCTCCTTCTTCGCAACTAAACAATCTAATGTTGTTGTTCGTATCCTTAGACAGCTTGCTTTTGTTGCTGCTGCTGTTGCTGCATCAATTTGGCAACAGCTTGTTGCTTGACCTCAAGCAGATCAACAATAGCACTAAGGAAGCGACTCTTTTGGATTTGTATCTTTTCAATTTTCTCAATTTGTTCTTGCACATACTCTACCCGACGCTTAAAGTAATCTTTGGAACCATCCAAATTCTGAAAAGAAAAACACACAATCAATACATCAATTAGGTATTTAATAACACAATTTATTTACCTTTTCAATATAGTAACCTGTACCAATATCAATCACAAAGTTATCTAAATCCTTAACGCGTCCAGGCACATACATGCTGCTTGTTAGTGGAACCAAAACTTCACGATTCTCCCAATCTGGTTGAAAAGATTCCAGAGCTTCCTTTGAACTGGCATATTTCGCTTTACAATTGTAAAGTGTTTGTAATGATTCTTGTATATTGTTAAGCTCCTATAACGACAATATAAATTCAATCATTCATATATGTATTTATAGTATGTGTCATGCCGCACATGCGACAGACACCCACTCTCTCATACGTAGTATGTATAAAATACCAACAACAAAAGACCGCAAGACTAACTCACCTGCTCAGATTCTTGTTTAATTTGCATGAGTTGCTCCAGGCTCAATTTATTAAGGCCAATTGTTTCTTGTTTATTTGCAGCGCTGCTTGTCGATGCCATTTTTGTGCAGTAAGTTTAATTTAATAGAATATTAAATTTTTATAAAATTTCTCACAAATGTTAATTCTGTGCTTCTTCTTAAATTCTTCGTTCGAGTGAATAGTGTTGTAAAGAATAACAAATTGACAGATGTCAGCCAATGCCTACTGATCAACACTGATTAGTGGTGGGAATGTCAATATTTTATTGACCTTAGCAACACTAATACTAAATAAGCTTAAGCCGTTAATTTAAATTTTTTATAATATTAATAATCATAGTTTTTGAAATTTTATTCATGCTTTTTTCTTCTGCCAAATTTTTTAATAGAGATTATAATGATTTATTATTATTATTATTTATTTAATATGTTAAATTGATTTTAAATACAGTCTAAAAGTTTATTAATACAGAGTTAAGCTGTGTTTTCGATTTCAGCCGTAAAATTATGTATATCTTTATACTATAGATAAAGATACTAATGAGGAAACAACAAACTGTAAGGAAAAGTAAGGGAGCTAGAAAAACATAAATTTATATATAACTTAAACTAGGACACTTACAACCAAGAGACTGGGTCTTTGTCCACTAGCCCAAGGCTACATTTAATAACTGATTTCAAAACTCTTTATATTTATTATTTATGTATTGTATTTCTTATAAATCAATACTGAGTTATGTTTATTTCTAACCAATCCAAACAAATGTCACACTTTTCATTTTCTCTCTATCTCTTTGCAGGTCAATTTATAATTACAATAATTATGAAATTCAATAGTTGTCAGTCATGATGATGGCTATTCAAATAATCGAATCTGCATGTCGTCATCAGTTTGTCAAACGGTAAGCTAAAAAAGTACGTAAGCGTGTGAACCAAACCATAAACAACAACAAGAAATTCTACAACTAACAATGAATGAGTGAATGTTTGTCTGATTACAAATGTTTCCTAATGTTCCAAATGAATGCGTCATAACTAATTTCGTATCGTAAAACCACCCTCCCTCAACATTTTTTATCACTCATCCATGCCCTCCATTTTGCACCCAAACTTCTCTTCTTCTGTTTAATAAATTTAAGTAATGCAAGTCATGATGATTTTGTGGATAACCATGAACATAGAGCTTTTGAACTTTTGTTTTTTTTTTTTATTTTTGTTTGACATTTGTTTATTCACACAAACACAAACACAGAATCATATAAACACACACATATTGAACAAAACACTTATGATCATTGTTGAATTAGTTCTCACGTACAAACACATTCTGCACATATGTATGTACCTGTATGTAAGTTTCAATGCACTTGAAATCACGAAATCATACATAATTGGCAACAAACATGTCATAGAGAAACGTGTGCATATAAGAGGTTATTTCCAATCATTTAATTCTTATGAAAATAAAACAATTGTTCATTCATATAGTATAATTAATTCCTCTAAAATATTACTACTTAGTATAGTAGTACTTATGACAACAGGTTTGAAATAGTATAGAAGATAAAGATAAAGGCTTTGTTGAGTATGTGATAAAATGAAAGCATTGAAAATAAAATACAGTGGAGCAATATAGTATAAAAGAACAAAATATCAATTGTTTATTTATTTAATGAAAGAAAGATTCCATTTACATTACTCAGTAATCTATATATATATGTATATGTATACACATATAAGAAAATTGTTAACTTTGTCAGTTTTTTTCTTTTTTTGTTTGAAAAAGTATCAATTAAAATGTATTCATTGCATTCAAAATCAAATTACTGAAACACAGGCATCTTTGTTTGGAGCACAGCATAGACTTTATTTTATAAAAATTTACCCACGAAATATGAATTAATGTATAATTCAAAAAATTTTAAATGTGTTTTATCTAACAAAAATTAAATGAAATACCTCAAAAAAACATTTTGTCGTTTCTAAGACCAATTCAGACAATAGTAGTCGTTGGCCGGACGTGCTAAGGCGCCGGTGCACAACAATACAAAACAATGAGAGATCGCGTCACTGGTTCGATCCCCATATTTTACAAGTTAATTTTGTTTTTTTTATTTCTCGCTATTTGATTAATATAATTTAATAAAACATCTAAATATATGTATAAAATTGGAAGTATGTATGTATATGTATGTAATATTCTGAAACTGCTGAACCTATTTTGATGAAATTTTAAGGGCATCTCTAGCATAGTCTTGAGAGTGTTTCAGTTAAGTTTGGTGCAAATCGGACTTGCTATTGTCGAGAAATTGGTGTACTACATTTAAAAAATAATAGCATGACGCACTTACATCACGTCGGGCGCGTAGCAAAGCACTCCGGGAACGCTAGTATACAATATAACTGCCTTAATCCTCTTAAGTTTTTAAAATATGAGCCTATTAAAGCACATTCAACTACTTTAGTTTCAAAAAAATGTGAATAAACAAATGATGATTTATTTTGTTGTTCATTTGAAAAATATATTCATTTGTTTATAACAATAAATCATGAATATTCAATTGCCGTTCCCGTTGCTACTATTCTCAATACAATGTACAATGTAAAGCTCAAATATCCGGAACCTGATGAAGCGTGAAGTCGTTTACACTTCATTAATCTTGCTATTGTAATTCTATTACTTAATTTATTATTATCTTTAATTGTTATTATAAACTATTCTCTATTGTTTATTGCATATGATCGTCTGTCTGTCTTTCGTATTACTGATAGTCATTTGCAAAAAAGAGTCTTTTTTTTTTTTGCTTTTCAACATGAAGTGATAAGCGCTCTAGACAAAAATCTAAGTACATTCAAATACCCATGTAGTACAAAGGCATCTTTAACTAATAAAATGACATAGTACTACATACTATTGTATATTAGATTTGATTCTTTTCATACTTTTCTTTTTGTTTAATCGCCTTTGTGTCATTATCATCAAGTACGAATACTAGTGGACAGTAATGTGAGCTTTGCATTTCGGAAATTTCATATGCCACGTGATGTGAAATCATTGAAAATCGTGAAGAATACTATAGACACACTCGATGACGATCTAATCAGCACATATCGGTGTACACTAAAAATAGTATGTCTATGATAATGTGCATGAATAATTATTGCTTTTACAATGAATAATACAATACAAGTTATTGGATAGTAAAAATATAAAAGCAGATATACTTAGTTAACCCACATTTTCGCAGCTTATCTAAATAAGTAAGTATGTACCATAATTTATATTGTAGTTTTCAAAACAGATAGTTTCTTAAAAATAAGTATGTACTAATATTTTATGATTTCCCTTCTTACATACATATGTGCGTGATAATATTAGAAATTGAGAATTTGCATTGCTTAGGAACCGAAAGGGAAACTATAAATCAAATTAATCTCTCTGCTTTTGTATACAAATTTCTGATAAAGAAGACACTCTTAAGTCAAGTTTTGTAGGTTCACAAACACCCCTTTGTCTGATTGTTTCATGGGTTAAG
The DNA here is from genome assembly GCA_037043315.1 of Amiota communis. NCBI lineage: Eukaryota > Metazoa > Arthropoda > Insecta > Diptera > Drosophilidae > Amiota > Amiota communis. The sequence goes on along the minus strand of JBAMAV010001443.1, from coordinate 762,460 downwards.
AAAGATTGGTACCAATACTAGTTCACTTTGTCCATTAAAGCTTCATTGTAATGCTATAGGCATCGAGTGTCCTATTCCCTGGAAATCCAACCTCAATAGTTAAGGAATCTTGTTGTAATGTTATAGACATTGAGTGACATATTCCCTCAGATCCCAAACATAATATACTCTAAACTTCAATATTAGTAACTCTAGGTTAGGTTTGGGTGGTATCCGTTACCAAGACGAGCTTACATTATCCATTAAAGCATCGTTGTAATGATATAGACCAAGCGTATCCTATTCCCTAAGAATCCCATCTCAACAGTTAAGGAATCAAGTTGCTACATTCATTTGCCCAAACGTAATATACTCTTGAATACAATAAGAGTAACCCTATGTTATGTAGTATCAGTACAAAATTAGTTCACTCAGGCTGAGAATTATTTTAATTTATTTTTCATACCCGAACGTGAAAAATGTTGTCTTCAATCGACAATGAGACATACCTTTAATAAAAATTCAGACAAAGAAACATGTGTTTTGTTTTATCTGCATTGATGTGTGCTGTCTCATAAGAAAACAATGTACTGTTGTTTCATCAGACAAAGAAACATGTGTTGTATGATTCGGTGTGTTGTCAGGCTTAGGCCATTAAAGGCCCATTATATTCCTATGAATTCCATCTCAACAGTTAAAGAATTTGGTTGTTACATTCACATTTTCCCAATCCTAATACGAGTATGGTATACAATATAATCTAGACTTCAATATGAATAATCTTAGATAAGCTTAAGTAGAAGTGCTAGACACTACAAGACCAGTCCACTTAGGCCATTAAAGGTCCTTTGTGTTGCGACAAACACATTCATATAGCCTATGAATCCCATTCTAAACAGGTAAAGAATTTGAGAGTTACATTCACATTTGCCCAATATACTCTAGACTTCAATATGATGAGTAATTCTAGATAAGGTTAAGTAGGAGTGGTAGCCACTGCAAGCACATTGCACATTGTAATGCCACACACATAAGTTTGTTCCGAGCAGTTAATAAATCTTGAAATATTGAGAAGTTCGTTAAAGAAGTACATTAAAGTGAACAGTTTTAACATCGTAGAGACTTAATATCACGGCGACGAGCACAGGAATTAATACATATCCGCAGGTACCAATTTCAAGTCATACTTATTTTGGTCAGGAACAAGGCCTATCTTAAACCTCTGCTGCTCTTTGGGCTGTCCAACCATTTTGGTTTCCTGGGCCGCATTGGAATTGGGCTGCAGGAACAAACAATTCTTTTTTTTAATTTTTCTCTTCTCAGTTGACATGAGCATTGGGATAAAGAAATTTCTGTTTGCCACTTTGGCTGACTTCAGACTTCAATTGGGCCGAATGCGGCTTGCGTGTTGGACAGCTCTGGTCTTAAGTTTATATCTTGATAATGACTGAATGTCTCCTCCTCCTCCTCGTGCTCCCTTGCTCCCTTTCAACTTCTACAACACAAAGTATGCATGCTTAATCATTTGTTACAATAAACCCAACAAATGCCATGCCTTATTGATGATGATGATGACTATTGTTGATGACTAGCTCCCCATCATTTCTTCCTTCCTCCCACCCAATCTAATCAGCAATCCCAATAATAATAGTAATAATAAAAATTTGTAGGTTTTGTTTTGGTTTTGAGTGTGCGTTTTTTCTTTTATCATTTTTTATATATTTTTTTTATTATCATTATTAAAAATAGTTCATAAGTTAACAAACATAGTATGTATTACAGGCAAATCAATCTCATTGTTTTCTATTTATTTTAGTTATAATTAGAGATGAGCTAAACAGTAACACAGTGATTGTAAACTGTGATTGAGTCACAGTCATTTGAAGGGAAAGACACAGTTTATTTGATTGATTGTGATTCCCCTTTGATTCAGTTGTGATTGATAATCGCAGTTGAAACATAACTGTGTCTCTCCCTTCAAATGACTGTGTCTTCATATCACTGTTTAGCTCGTCTCTAGTTATAATATACATATATTAACTTTTTTATTTTGTTTTGTTCAATAAAGCACATAAGTATGTAATTTTTTATTTTAAATTTATTTTGATTTTTTGCTTTTATTTTTTATTTATTTTTTTTTTTCTTTAGTTTACAACCAATGGAAATTCAGTTTTAAGTCAATAATATACTACTACCATATAAGTATGTATCGTCACATTGAGTGAGTGAGTGTGAGTGAGTGAGTGATTTATTTCTTAGAATTAAATATAACAATCAACAATTGAAACTTTAACATAAAAAAAAGAAAAACAATCAGTAACTTAAATGCAAACCGGTTATTTTTTCTGTTTAAATCATTTAAGAAGTTTAAACAAAATTTTTGTTGTTGGTCGGTCGGTCGGTTTCTCTAGAACAACCAACTTGTTTTTATTGTTATAGTACTTATTTTAAACCCATAAAGTTGTTGATGGGTTAATAAGGCCACCGCCGTCGTTGGTCAGACGCTCGCAACATTTGTTGTCTGTCGTCTGTTTTGATGATTTTTGATTTTGCTTTGCTGTTTTATTTTTGTTAATTATTGTTGCTTTTGTTTTACTGTTTAATTGTTGTTCATTCCATCATCTATCGTTCTTTCTTAGTTTTTTTTTTTATGTCTAATTATTGTAATTTTGTCTTTTTTTGTTCTTTTTTTTTTCTTTCACTGAGTATACTGAGTATATAAGATTAGATTAGAAACAATCTCTTAAATATGTACATATAGTATTTTGATCAAAAAATTAACAATGTAATAATAACAAATTTTTCTTAAAGCAATTTTTAAATATGTATATTTTTTAGGTTTTTATCTTTTGTTTTGTTGTTGTTGTTCATAAGCCTTTTTATGCAATTTGTTATAAAATTAAATAATTCTTATTTTCGTCATTCCTTCATGTGTTCATTTCCATCCTTCCTTTTTCGTCATTACACCATTCATTCATTCATTCATTCATTCATTTCTTTAAGTATGTTTTTTAAAAAAAAAAAATAAAACCCTAATAATAATAAGTACCCTACAACACTTTTATGCTTTGATATATCTGCAATTTGCTAAAATCGTATGTGGTATATTTATATGTATGGATGTGTCTATGCATGTGTCTTTATATATAAGTAATTAAATAACTAATATCTCTTGTATGTTACTTGAGATATATGTATATATAGTTACTATGTTGGGGAATATAGTGTAGCATGCTTTAGGCATCTGTTGTTGTTGTTGGTGTTGTGGTTGTGGCACCAACAATATAACCACGTGCTGTCAATACACCTCGACAACGTAAATGAACTTGATAGCGTACAGTCCAATCTACCGTATAACCAGGTATAAGTTCTGTGAATTGTTCATTTGGCAAGATTAATTCAGGATCACCGTGAGTCAATAGTTGTATATCATGTTTATTGCAATATTCTTGCAACGTTGGTGGTACCACACAACATGAGGCGAGATTTATTTGGGCAATTGTTGGTTGAACTTCAGCTTCATAATAAAGTTGTGATAGAGCCGGAGCATCTAAATCTGCTACTCCAAGTTCTATGATTTGTTTTTGCTGTGATAATTCTTCTAGGTTTTTATAGAGATCCTTTAATTCTTTAACAGCTTTTTCACCATTACGTTGACTCCAGGCTCCATTTACTGCTGCTGCTGCTGCTGTTGTCTCATCACCAGCTAGTGACTCTGCGCATGGTGACTTTAGTGTTGGTGTCACATCCGTTGCGTTGGTAACCGGACTGGCATTTGGATGATAGGCTAATACAACATTATCCAAATGTGTCACACTGAGCACTTCGAGTACTGCTTCTATGGCTTTCTTTATACAGGCACTACATTTTTTATTTAGAAATATTTTTGCTGCTATGCTAATCTCATTGCGTTCATAAGTTTCCGTCAATTGATTATCATTGCGCCCATCTGTTGCGCCCCGTAAAGCTCCATCGCCACTACCACCGCCACCGCCACCGCCACCGCCACCGCCACCGCCACCGCCACTATCATCCAAAGCTTCAATACTTTTCATGTATGTCAGTGTGGCCCTTAAGCCTTCCAGAATTTCATCACATGGTCTGCGTGCCAATTCACTTCCAATATTAATTATATTACCCGTACTAATTATAATATCTTTGTTATTATTACTTTTTCGAATCGACGGAATCATGTTGTTTGCAATTAAATAAATTATTTCTCTATTTGCGTTTTTTGTTTTTAGTTACTTAATTAGGTTTAACAATTTGTCTACTACTATTTGTATCTGGTTGGTGTGTGTTCACTTCTGCACTTCTCTATAATTATGTTTAATGTTTTTACTAATCCCTCTCTCCTTCTCAGTGACTGTGTTTTCCTAGATTTCAACGAATTACGAGCGCGTGTTTCACTGGATGAGGAAATACTAAGTACTTTGAAGAACTTTATCACAGACATTTGCTTAAATAGAAAAATGAAAAAAAATTACTAATGAAAAAATATATTAAAAAATACCATCAACAATTTATTGCAAGCAGATTAGCAGAGTCACTTAAAACAAAAAGAGTGGCGGCAACTATTCAAATCACTGAAAAAAAAACCTCTTGTCATGCACACACACATCTATAGTAAAGCATTGTCTCATATTGCAATAGAAACAGAATCAGAATGATGTACATGTGCACATTTGCAAAAGAACTACTAGGTCAGAAACTAACAATAGTTCTGGTTCTGTTTGTGTTGTATCATTTAAATGTTCCTACATGGCTAGAAGATATAGTTCTCCATACAAAAGCTTTGTTAAGACCAAAGATCTATAAAGATCATCTTATAAAACTTTTCTCTTTTGTAGGAATATGCCTCCAACTTTCTTGCTGATTATTCAATAGTTTTCCAATCCCAAACAATCATTAATATATTCTTTAAACATCCAATTTTGAAAAGTATAAAGCCATCCTACTATACACAGTCGAATTCCTCTATGCATCAATCTCTCCGTTGTCTATAGAAAAGTTCATTACAGTAAAATCTCATTGTATTTTAAGAATATTTGTGACCTTTCTGCTGCTTTAGATATTCCAATCTCTAAAGTACATAACCAACATCCTTCAATATTCCTTAAACATTTCATTTTGTTCATGAGTTGAGTAAGATAAGCAGTCTCATGGCAAAGCTTTGCTAAGCCTACAGATCTATAAAAATTATGTTTTCAAACTCTTCTATTATCTTTTAGGAATATTGTCAACCTTAATGTAGTTGCAGATCAATGCCAATCTAAAAAATCATGTAATCTTCTCCACAGTTGGGGTCTTCTAGAGCCAAATTGTTGGGACCGTCGAATTTCTTCGCTACAGAGAGTTTTCTCATATGTAAAACTTGCTTCTGTACTTGATAATCTTTCTTATTGAGAGGAAATTCGATGTAGTGGAGCTCACTAAAATGTAACCTTCTTGCTTCTTCTGGTATTCCATCCCAAAGTAAAATTTCCAAACTGCGATACAAAATTCTACCATTATTGAAAGACCACAGATCTATAAAATCATATTTTAAAATTATTTTAAAGAATTTTAGAAATATTTCCTATATCTTGATGCATCAGTGAACCGATCTGTATACATCACAAACATCATTCAATATTCTTTAAACATACCAATTTGAAATGTGGAAATGTGTAGAAGTCTTATATGAGGACTTGAATTCTTCTGAGAGTATTTTGCAAGCGAAGACCCCAAGTAAAATTACAGAACATTGAAATGATTACTTTAGATTAGGGAAGGGCTGGAGGTAGTCACCTTGTCCCTGTGGTATTTCGAATGGGCCTATTGTAACAAAAGCATTATTTTACATTGATTGTTATGACAAAATTTTAATACTGTGAAATGATTCCTTGCCTTTGTAATTGTCGGACTTTGTAATTGTCTTCGAGTTATGGAAGAGGATTATATTTCAAATCCTTTTAAGATAGTGTGGGCAAAATGTCTGAGATAAACGATCCATTCAAATCTCACTACGATATGGAATCCCATGGTATGCTCATATGCTGGTTTTGGTGCTTCAATGTTTGTTAATTGGGGTTTTCGCAAACCAGTCTTTTTTGAAGTACAAAAGCATGTAGCTATCGCATCGCTTAGTGCCCATGCTAGTACATATTTCGGCGGCAAGTGTAACGAGTACTTGGCGAAACGTGATGCAGTGTTACGGGATTATGTAGAACTACATCCCTATGATTTTCCAATAACTCAACGGAAGAAGTATGCTGATGTACTAGAACTTTTGGGTTCCAATTTGTTAAGTTTCTAATGCTCACTGGTGATGACGCCAGGTTATTCAGTGATGCTATTATGAATTGTGTCGTCATATTAGTTTATTGTCTTGATGCTTCCGTTATCCAATCCCAAACTACCTTCAATATTCTTTGAACACTTTTGCTAAGTGTAGAAAACAACCATTAATAGTTTTTTTTTTAAGTTCCCATTTTGAAAGGTATAGAAATCTTCTAATACAGAACTAAACATAAGAACTGTGAAACGATTCCTTTTCATTGTGACTTCCTCTGACAATATCTTAATTGTATGATAATGAAAGATTTCTTATAAATAATAACAGATCCATGTCCATGTTTATGTTTTTTTGTTAACAAATTGATATCCTCGATTCGATTTGGTTTTATTGGGTGTGTGTTTGTATCTTTTTTTAACAATTATTTAAATATAATTAATGGATTAAGAAGAGCATTTAACAAATACTTGATGCCACGCATCAAATCTTGCATACGAGCATTTACAGATGATGACTTAGTCGTCGAACGCTCAATACTCATAGAATTCAATGCTGAATCCTTGCAATCCATGCATTCTATAGATTTCAGGTAAATTTGTGGTGGGTTTAGAGTAGTTGAAGTAGCAGTAGTAGTAGTAGTAGTTCCAGTAGGTATATGATTTTTACGTTCCTTATTAACCAATTGTCCAGCATTATGTAGACGTCCATAGAAATGAATGTTATCGCCTTTGGTCAAACGATGTGTAAAATTACCAAATTCATGGGTAGCTTGTAATAAAATATCCATTGTCTTACTACGAACATCGGTTATTAGAACCTTAACAAGTATTTCATAATCATACCGATTCCAACGTTGCAAACTGCATCGACCCGCTTGCTGCTGTATGGTCTGCGAGAGACGTAACCAATCTTCACATAAATTATCAGTTTGTTCATCGCATGACAATTCTTCAGTAACAGGATCACCATACACACAACGTAGAATATTGGCCAGCCAACCTGGTAGGAATTTTGTAATGAGCTCCTCACGTATATTGGTGAATTGATTGATTTGTACTTGACTGACAATGCCTTTCCAGGCAATATGCATGCCATTCAAATGGGAACAACGCATTTGGATTTCAATTTTATTCGCTTGTTCATTTATGGGTTGAGCACAAAGGGCATAATAACGATCCCAACTTAAATCCGAAACAGAATCATGGTGTTCAATGATGTTTGCAGTGGTGTTGTTTATGTTATTCAATGATGCAAGCACATTGAATCGTGGGGAATCCTTAAAATTCGATGTCATATATGGAAAGACGAGGACACTTGTTGAAAAAAGAGCAATAATAATCTGGAAAAATAGAATGAATCACAGTCATATATCATAGGCAGATGTTTTTCATTTTACTCACTTGGCATATTGTGACATATTTTTGTGTAACACGATGGAGAGCCATACTGCATGATAGGATTAGTGCGGAAATGCACGCAATAACACCACTGCTCCACCTGATATGTGCATCGGTGAAACCCATCCAGTCTATGGCCACAAAGACGGGAATCAGTAATGAAACTATACCGAAGAGAGGCAAAAATAATATGATGCCAGCCAATCCCAGAGTAGCACGAATAACACCAAATATCGTTGCGCTTTGTGATGCTAAAATGCAGATTTGCAACCAACTGAGAGTGACACAATGTGGTATTAAGTAACCATAGACACCATGCCAGTGTGAACGCTTAGCCAGTAGCACCAGAAGTATGGGTATCATTAGATAGAGAGCTGTCCGACAATTCAAGCAGAACTCAATGCCATTGCCAATGACGAAAGATGGAAATGTTGGTACACGTAAGTCAAGAAAACGCCAGCGATTGGAGACAACTTCATCCATTTCATAAGGATATTTTGCCAAGACATTAACAGCAAATGATATGATTATAATCCAATCGGGAAAGCCACGTGAAGAACCATACATAAAAGAAGCCATGGATACGAATACAAAAGCTCCCGAGATTATGGTCAATTCCGAATGCGGCATCCATTCGTTGGCCACAAATGGATAGATAATCAAATTGCATATGAAAGCACAAAAGAAATACAAATATGGTTTCATGTTGTTGCGTAAAAAGCGATTCTCCGAAATGTCTGCTTCAATATTGTCACCATAACGCAAGAAGAGACCAGACCAAATGCGGAAATCTATGAATTGCTGTTGTGTCTTAAGCATTTTGCAAGTGGTCAGCAGCATGACGGTTAAACTTAAGTAGAAACTATAAATTGGTAGCCCATTTGAGGATTTCTCTTCACTGCCTAAGTACACGAAGAACAGAAGAGCCAATAGACGTGATCCAATGGGAAAGACATTTGGTAGTGCGACGGCAAAGTTGATGAATCGGTGGTACAGGAGTGTAAAGAAGATAATCGGATGGAAAAGTATGCGATGAAAGCATGGCACATGATCCAGCGTCTGTGGATGTGGAACTGACAATGAGAGCGCATCACTAACAGTAGGCATGCGTCCTGCTGCATAATTGGAAGCTGCCGAAACAAGATTAGCCTCTGTTATGTTATATCTTTCTAAATCATTGGATCTACGCTCTAAGCCAGATTGTCCAAGTGCAGTAGTATCCTCCAAGGGCTCACGCTCAGACTCCGACTCTGTGGCATCATCATGATTCTTGTTAGCACCCCTATGACGACGCTTGCGCTGAATATTGTAAATTTTACGCATTCTACGTTCTAATTGTCTGGGCGTTATATGCTCACTACCATTGGACAGGCAAGCAAACAATTCTCGGGCAGCTTTTCTAGCTGCACGTTCTCCCGGTGTCATCGATAAACAACAACGCACATCATCTTCATTTTCAGGTGTAATGCCAATGCCATTTGCCTGGCATTTGCTTAGTAACTTTGCCGCCTCTTCATGACCTTGCTGAGCTGCATTTATTAACCAATGCACTGCTTGAGTGTAATTGGGATCACATTGTACTAATATCAAATGAATGTGGTTATTAACAATATGAAAAGAGCTTAGATTTTAGTTTAAACTTACTTATACTTGTTGTATCGAGCAGCTCTTTGGCCAAATCAAATTGGACTTCAGGGCATCCTGATTCAGCAATATGTTCTTTCAGTTTGTTAAGCGAGGCTCGGTCTGCAGGAAAACTTAAATTCATTCATTTCTCTATTGAACTAAATGTAATTTATACCTTCTAGATTCCAACGACGACGACTACTACTGCCTGATGGCGCATTTTTTGCCCAATTTGCCATGGATATTTAAGCAAATCTCAAAAAGAAAAACTCTTTCAGCATCAATTTTCTTAAAATTCACAACAGCTTGATGGATTTTTTCAAATTGATCAGCACTGTTCGCATTCACATAAAACTAATCAACACTAGTTAATTTCGCGCCTACTATTTCGAATATGAAAAATTCGAATGAACTTCGAAAATACTTTGGAGAATTTTTTAAAACACTGCATATGCTGAAACTAATCAACACTGTTTATGAAAATATGTTTTACAACACTAACATTGTGCAGCCGCTAAATTTGGCGCTTTAGCTTAGTAATTTGCAGAAAATAAATCCAATTGGTTTAGAATTAATTAATAAAATATATAATAAGTGAATATAAACAAATACCAGCTACTCAAAGTGATTTGCTACCATGGACAATTCGTTCCAACAACAACAACAAGAGAATAACAATTCTCATAGTCTTCGTTCTGCAGGCGGCGGCGGCATCCCATTTGCCGGCACTCGTGGTCGTATGAGTTTGACAAATTCGCCGGCTGCCAGCATTCGCAAATTGAATCAAACTTCTTTACCTTTTAGTCCAATAATGAAAAATGCATTGCATAATAGGTAAAATAAACCAAATCTATTCAAAGGCATATGTTTTATTAAGTTTCAATCAATTTCTATATATTTTTTCAGCCGTTATAGTATGTCGGCACGTTCAACCAATCAATCAATGAAGGGTATTCGATCAGAGTGTAGTATGGTAGAAAACCATGGAGCACCATTGCCAATTGTAGTTAAGGAAACCTTAATTCTTAAAGATGGTCCACAAAGTGTCACTATCAATATATCGAAAAACGGCTGGTGTTGGGTAAGAAGATTTAATTGGTTTGCTTTTATGCATCTCACATCTCATATAATTTCGCTTTTTCTTTAGCTTGTTCGCCAACGACGTTTATTAATATGGCAATTTAAGGATGACACAGGAGGAGATAATCAAACAGATAGTAACCGTAGCATAAGCTCGATATCACAATGCCATGAGCTTATGTTGCCTCCAAGTGATATTGGTCACAAAGCTTCACTTGTAAGTGTTAGTCCAACAGCTGCTAGGCAGGTGGCAACTTGCATTTCTGTCACGACCACCGGTGATGTACGTTACTGGCCTTCAATTGTCCATAGTAATGTCTGTGTAGATGCAAATAATATACTTGTTGGTCAAGAATTTGAAAAATTAATTGATTTACCACATGCACATGGATATTTGCTAGTCACCACTACCTGCAATATGATCTTTCTTCAAGTCCGTGGAAATAATAAGATTGAATATAAAACTGTGAAACAATCCGCTGGATTCTTTGGTGGCTTTAGCAGGAGATTAACATCGATTATAATTGGAGTCAACAATACAGTTGAAAGAGAACAGGTTTGTTATGTCATTTGGCCTTGTTGTTGTTTGGTCTATAATTTAATATACATATATTTCTCCATCTGTATGTAGAGTTTTGTGAGCATGGCTTATGAGGGAACTGAAAATGGTGAAAGCATTGTTGCTGTATTATCCGATCGTTCGCTGCAACGATGGGGCTTCTCTAATGGAGGGCTAACAGAAAGATTCATCTATGAAGACTCTGATATTTTGCGTAAAATTCGTGATGAATTCAAACAAAAAATCTGGCATATTCGTATGCCAACAGATAATTTCGAAGTCGATATTCATTTGTTAGATATGCATTCGTTGAAGGGAAAGATTTATTTGCTTGCTAGTGCTGTCAATCTAAATCATACACCTCAAATGTACTATGCCATAGGTAAGTCTAAATCTCCATTTCTTCTTACATTATAAAATACTTCACATTGTATAGTTTGTCTAAACTTTTGATTATTTGTGTTGCTTAGCTGATATAATTGGATCATTGGATCAAACGCTTTGTGTAGGAGTGCAGGGCTAGCAAAGCTATTAGAAGAGGTGGTCATATTTACTTTTATGAGAAATTAACTCTTTTTGGGATCACAGTCCAGTCTATTTCAGGAGCTTTTGAGCAATTTCTGTAGTCCCTTTTCCAGAAATATTTTGAAATTTTTTTCACCGGTCTCTGACAGCCGAATTTTGTCTGAATTTTCTTGATAATTAACAGGGTAACATGGTGTGTTTACAAACTCTGATACAGGATTAATCAAATGTGTATATAGTCAATATATACATAATCAAATCCCGTGTTCTAGACAACTCTGCCTTCCATTTTTTGACTTGCGTCCTTGCCAACATTCCAGCAACAATTTCAAACTTGGCTATCTGTTTCCTTAGTGGAATTTTGTCTGATTTTGCCGACGGTTTCGAAAACATGAGTAAGGCATCACTTTGTCTAAGAATGGGAATCAATGGCATTTGAAGCTTAATTCCACATGCAACATCCAAAGGACCAAAAGCAGCACTTTCATCTAACATAAGATCAGCGCTCATCAAGCGTTGTTCAGGAGCGGAGTCAAAAGCAGGGCCAGCAATCATTTCATATGTTCGTATGGACTCCTCAATTTGGTTTTAGAGGGTGATCTCTGGGACCAACCTTGGACAGTAGTGGATTACCCCTTGCCCCTCACAATCCCCTATCCTAACCTTACCTTCTTATTCGTTCCATATCATGATTTCTGTCGTAGCTAAGAAGATGAGAAGGAATCGGAGAGAATCCAAAACCTCCTATATGACTGTCTTGCTCTTCTGTGTAGACGAACCCATCTTCTCGGAAAATAGTTCTTCGATGAGTTGGGTAGCTTGGCAAAATATTCACTGGGGCAACTGGCTTTGTTCATGGACTCCTCTGGTTAGTTTTAGAGGCTGAGGTAGACTTCTGAGTGGAACTCTGGATAGCATTTGATTACCCAAACCCCTCACAAACCCGCCACCCCGTTTCCATTTTTAAATTTGTATCAGGCATCACAATGGGCTTCAAGGCTTCTGTGTGAACTCGGCTTGTTTAACCTAACCTGTGAAAAATAAGCTGTTGAAATGATAGCCTCGTGTATATATTAAAGGGGTTTTTGAGCTCGATGATATGGTAAGGCTTATGTGTGCCTCCTGACAGTTTGAACTTGTAATAAATTTGTTAAATAAATGGATTGCAAGAAATAGCTAAGGCGTCCTTTTCATCAGTAGGTATAACCACATCAATAGCATTATGAGCTTAATACCTTGGCACAGTTGCAGCATCCATAGAATTTATGTGTCTATTAAGCAGTGGCGTTAGTAAGTTACAATGTACTAAGAAGCTCCGAGACTTCACTGTCTAAAGCCAACATACTTAATCTCATCAATAGAATAGTCTTGTTAGTATGAAATATAATATAAATCTTTCTTTCTTCTTTCAGTTATACTAAGTCCTGGCAAAGATTTTATAAATCTGGAAAGCTTTTTGCCATTAAAATTGATAAAATTCTATAGTCAAGCAACCGAACAGGATTGCATTGGAATGCGTTTCATTTTAAGTCGTACACATTTATATATTTACTCACATAAATTGGTTTATCCCATGCAATTGAATAATATATCACCAGCCAATGATTTGGAAGCCGAGAAAGTTGAATTCCATTTACATGATGATTATCTTCTAAATGCAGAAGTATGCGATAATATACCATTATTCTTTAGTCGTACACATGGTATTGTTTCGATAATGCCAAGTGATTATGATGGTAATGATGATATGGATTTTAGTATTTCAACAACAATGGAATCATCATTTCGACCAATATCTGTAAATGAAAGTATGATGACAGCATATGAAGCAGCAATATTGGAAGATGGAAGTGAAAACAATTTATTTATGTATGAATTGGATCCAGATGATTTGTATAAGGAATTCAAAGATGAAGTTAGTCATTTGAAAGCAGCATTTATTTACCGCATGAAGAGAAATAACAATATGATGACTAGCATTGTTAATGATTTATTAAAAACTATTGCTGAAGAGGAATGTAATGCACCGCCATCGGAACGTAATAAAATTGTATCGGAATTGGATCGGTGCGTTATTTTGTAATGAAATTCTGTAAAATTATCATTAATATATGTATATGTATATATTTTTAGTATTGTCATAACCATAGCTGAAGATTTGGCTGAGGATATACCAATATCAGATCCTCGATGGGATGATTATTGGGGTGAACAAGCGGGATCAAGACATGCTTTGGGCAGTTCCAAATCAATGCAAATTTTAACTCAACTTCAAGATAAAATCTCTGTTATGAGACATTTTATTGAATTTCTACACTACTCAGGATTATGGGAAAATGTAAGTCAATTATCACATATACATATATTTAGATTACTAATCTGTTGTACTCATTTCAGTTGAGAGCCGTTCCTAGCAGTGGTAGTACCGAGCTGAAGCCCACATGTTATGTTCTATCAGATTTAAATGAAAAACTCATTGCTGCCCATGCTTTACGTACAATGCAATTAAATAAGTTCCAGATTATAGATGAAGCAATTGAACATGTTGTTGAACAATGGAATGAACATTATAATAACACTTTGTCAGCCCAAGATCTATTCTATGTGAAATTGTGTAAATTTCAAGGTATCTTTGAAGCTTTGGCTGATATTGCCAGTGGTTATACCACCTACAATCAACAAACTTTAGTTGGTAGTTCAGTGGCTAAAATTGTGTATGAAATCAATGTCATTATACTTGAAGTCATTGGCAAAGTTTTTGAATTTCGTGAGCAAAACTCAGGTATGTTTCAGTTGCCAGCTAATAAATTAAATGCATATGAGTATTTGCCATGGACAGCAATGTCTGGTACTGCTGGCATACGTGATGCTTTGTCAAGATTCATTGATATTTCTGTGCGTTTTGGTGCACAATGTGCCAGTGAAGTTGATTTAAAACAGAAAATCTATCAACAAATACTTGAATTAATTGATATTATATTGGATGGAAGGAAAAACTATTTGGAAAGTGTAAGAGATAAAGAGAAATTCAATCTATTGCAACAACAATTTGAATCACAACGAAGAGATCTCATTTCAATATTAAGTAAGTTCAATTGAAGAATTGTAATACCCTGCCCCTCTGTCATACTAAACTTTATTCATTTTAGTTGATAACAATCAATATGAACTTGCAACAAAACTGGCTGAAAAATATTTGGATTTCCAAAGTTTGATTTTAATATGTGATGTCACCCAGAATGAGGATCGTCTTAATGAATACATTAAGCGTTTCGATGAATACAATTTCTCTCAGTTCGCCATTAATTGGCATTTACGTCAAAATCGTCGTGCCGAGGTCTTTGAACGCTTTAAACATAATCAAGCAGCATTATCACAATTTATGCGTGATCATCCAACACTTGGTTGGATGCAATTGATATTCAATGGGGATTTTGAGCGTGCAGCTAAGATTCTCTTTCAATTGGCACAAAATGAAACAGAATATGTACAACGCAAGAAAGTAAGTTCACTAAATTGAATTTAAATCTAATTGTAAAGTAATTAATTCTATAAACTTCTTTAGTCAATGCTTAGTTTGGCCAAATTGGCTGCCTTTGCTGCACCAGATTCTGATATAACTGAACAAATACAGAATATTAATAAACAATTTACTGTTATTGAATGCCAAGAAGAATTGGGTGAGAACATATTGAGTGCATTGGGTTATGATTACGATAATCAAAAAGTACTTAAACCCGAAGAAATCATCAATGTAAGTATAGAAAAAAGGAAACTCATCCAATTGCGATTATTTAATGAATTGCATTTTCTATTTTCTCTTAGCTTTTAATTTGTGAAGAAAATGATACTGCTAGTGAATCCGAATTCCGTAAGGCTCTTGAATTGGCTAAACATTTGGAAGAACCCTATGATGCTCGTCATAGAATATGGTGTGCTGTTATTCTACGTGATAATTGGATCGAATATGATACTGATAAGGCGCTTGATTATATACATAACTTATTGTTTCTCAAACTTGTTGAATATTGTTTTATCCTAGGTAAGTTAAAATTGTACACTACTAAGTGTATTAATACACAATTGGACGACAGACCACATTACGGGATGTTTACAATATTTAACTGTTCAATCAAAAATAATTGGGGTGGTTAACAAAACCAGTCATCTTCTAGTTAGCAGACACGCACCGAGACTAAGAGTTTTTTGGGAATTATAGGATAATGCAGACAATATGTCACCTGCTCTGCTCCTGAGTAGCTCTTTCGGAATACTGGGATCGTATTTTTATACTCTTCATGAAGTTTGTAACACACAGAAGGAGACATCACAGACCACATAAAGTATATACATATATTTGTGATCAGCTAGATGAGACGATTTGTTTTAGCCATGTCCAAACAAACTAGTCCCTCAGTTATTGAGCTAGAGAGCTGAAATATTGCATTTAGGTTTCTTTTTACCATACGCTGCAAAATTGTCGGAATCAGCCGAATCGGACCACTAGGAGGGGTACCTCCCATACAAACCCCCCTTTTAAATTAAAGTTCTTATTAGAAAAAGTTATTTATTGACGTATCGAACTGAAATTTAGACACTATAAGTTTCTGATCCATATCCATCAACCATGTAAATTTCATGATCCTAGGGTTACCAGGAGAAGTACCTCCCATATAAACCACCATTAAATGACAAACTTATAAAGAGTATAAGTACAATAAAGTGCCACCCAAACTGTGCTCATATTTGATACTCAAACTGTGGTCTTTGTTGTTGAAGGAAGGTTGGATGCAACCCGGAGGAGCGTGAAGAGTATTACATCTTGGCTTAGCCAATGATAGCCTTCTTTCTGGTTTTTACTGCAATACTCGTCGTCTTGAAAGTTGTGGGCATCTCATATTTAATTACGCACCTAAATTCCTCAACAAAAAGAAATAAGTAGTGTAAGTAGAAAGAATATTGTTAGGCCATTAGAAATTTGTGGGATTTTCGTGTCTTCCGATGTCGCGCTCAGTATCTGCACTTCTGCAAAACCGTGTTGTATTAACAATACCCCTAAGTACTTTGTTTTTGTATAGTAATGTAATGATTATATGGAGTTGTGTTAATGAATTTCAGTGTCATACTTTGTACGAAAGTACATTGAAGTCACTTTGTGTCTTCAATTGCATAAAGAAGGCTGAGAAGATCGTACGCAAGTCAACTCAACTATTTACAAATTGATTACCTTTATGATCGGCAGTGAATACTGACTCTAAATAGGATGTTATACAACATTGTTCTTATAGCAAGCGCTCCTATTTTACTTAATTTAAATGCTTCCCCTCAGTGTTGATCATTCTCATCAGTCGTTCAAGGACCAATCACACTTGCCGCTAGCAACAACCTTACTGACGCTAGTTACAAATTTGTTCTGATTTTATTATCTTTGCTTTTCTGTCTTTTCTATTTCGCTTATTTCTCTTACTATCTTCAGTAGGGCGTTGCTCTCATAGCATGCGATCCTCTTTTATATCTATTTCTATAACATCACCAATCTTTGGATATAGGATACACAACACCATTGATGGATTCTTTATGTCCCCTGACTTGCAACGAAAGATCTTCACTAAGTTGTTCGTCCCAGTCCGGTCAAAAAACAAACAAACTTCACTGTCCTGTGTTCGTTTATAGAAACAATTTATTATAACCAATAATGAATGATGCTGATATGTGATTGTGGCCTAAGACATTCCCAGCTTTAATTTATTTGAATAAAATGTTTATTTATTTATTAGTACTAAGATTATAACTATAACCTAATGATTTTTAATATCAACAGAGGCCTTCAGCTCAGGGGGAGAGTTAAGAAGTATAGGAGGAAGAATTAGAAACGAGCCATTCAAATATTTATTTATTTATTGTTGACTTATAATCGAAAGTTACAAGCTAACAAAGTATGGAGTACGGATATAAATAGGAAGATACGAAGACTTTTCTATAGCTAAGTGATTAATTGATTGGTCCAATTATTTGATATAATTTCCGGTAAATGGTCCTATGGTACATAATTGTTCAATTCTTTTAAAATATTTTCTAATGTCTTTGTGACACTATTTTGGGGGAAACATTGGAAAACGATAGTAGAACTTGGAATTTTCTATTCAAACTTCTTGTGAGAACTTTTATGAATGTGTGTGTGGTCTGCCTAATTGATAAAATATTCTCCATTTGTTAAAGAAAAAGGGAGGGAGAGTAATACCAATATTAATTAATGCTGTTTTTTTATATATTCTTTCAGATGGTGATATTGATTTAAGTTTACCATCAATAGATGATTTTCTTCATAGCTCTGAACTATCCGATTTGACAGATCAAAAACAATTTCAATTTCTGCTCAAATTGACCTATGAATATGTCAATAATACATTTAGGAAATCCGATGAAATTATGATGGACATATAGTAGATGCATTAAGATATAGAATTTTCATTGTTTAAAATATTAAATAAGTCTTGTTAGAATAAAAAGTATTTTATATATTCATATGTTATTAAGATTAAACCAAGCATGAACTTGGCATATGTTGTACATACATAATACTGGTCATATTCATAAATTGTTGGCTCTGTATGTTGTTGTCTGTCTATGCTATGAGTGAGCTAAGCGAGCATAAGCTGCAGCAGAACAAGTTGTTGGCTTTGTTTATCATGAAGCGCCTTCAACATTATTGAATCATAAGAAAAAAAAATACTTTGTCACTTTTGCTGTTACTTGCTGCTGCTGCTGCAACATAGTATTGTTGCTGTTACTACTACCAGTGTCTGGTGATTATAGGGCGATGTGGAGCTGTCAGAGTGAGTTTGTTAGTTTTAAGTAGAAGCCCAACAAGTGCTCGCAGCTCAATGAAAGTTGTAACTTGTGCAAGTCGTCGTTGTCGTTGTCTGCAGAAACTTCAGTTCAATTTGCATATTATTTGCGATTTAGTTGGCACCAGTTAGTTGACCGAGTGTGACGAAATCTTTTGCAACAATGGCTGAAGAGACTACACCATTGACTGCCATGGCAGGAGGAGGGCAAGGATCATCAACACTGCTGCCTGGTCCTGAATATGTGTTTCCAGGTGGAGTCTCACCACGTTCTAGACGTTCTAAAATGAAGCAACTTCAATGCTGCATAGCAATAACTATAGTGTAAGTGTAAGCAAAGAATAGTAATGAGTGAGTGATTATTCATTTTTGTTGATTTTTCCAGAGTCTCTGCAATTGCTGCTATATGTTTGGCACTTGCTTTAAGTGGAATTTATGGTGATGGCGGACGTGATCCACGCGAACCCGGCTTTTTCTTTGTTACAAATGACACAGAGCCGACGGCAGCAAATATGACCGCAATACTGGCAACACTTGCAGCCACAAAAATGCCAATTGCCGATGAAACTGAACTAGAATGGGCTCTGCAGCATAGACGTATGAATAAAAGGGAAAGTGAAGAAGCCATTAATGCTGGCATCAAAGCATTGGGAGACCGCGAAATACTTGAAGAGGGTACACAATCAATACCAGTGAATAGTCCCTCCTATAAACATTATCGATCTTTAAACACAAATCCAGAAGCACGTAAATTGGCAAGACGTGGTTATGTTGAAAATGAAGCAACCAAAAGCATAGCTGAACGTTTTGAATATAAGAAACCGCATGAACGTAATAACATAGGACGTGGACCAAATATTATATTACCAGATCCTAGTGCTTTAAATTTGCATTGTGATTTCAATGCACCTTATCGACGAGCCAATGGAGTTTGTAATAATAAATCATTTCCACGTACATTTGGAGCTTCCATGGTGCAATATAGACGCATGGTAGAACCTGATTATGCGGATGGCATTACAGCACCAAGAGAAAGTAATAATGGTACTGGACATTTGCCACCAGCACGTGAAGTTTCCTTAAAGATTCATCGTTCTTCATATGAAGCTGATTCCAATTTCACTGTTATGCTGGCAGTGTTTGGTCAATTTTTGGATCACGACATTACAGCAACATCACTGTCCACATCACAGGATGGTGAATCAATTGATTGTTGTGTGGCTTCATCATCTATACTGGAGCAACATCCGGAATGTTTTCCTGTAGAAATTCTTAACGATGATCCTTATTATAAACTATATAATATAACATGCATGAATTTTGTACGTTCTGCTCCAGCACCCACTGGTCATTTTGGTCCACGACAGCAATTGAATCAAGCGACAGCATTTATTGACGGATCAGTGGTCTATGGTAACAATGAACAGAAGCAGCATCATTTGCGTAATTTCATCAATGGCACCTTGCGTATGTATATCACTCCTGAGGGACGTCAACTATTGCCAATATCTACAAATCCCGAAGATGGTTGCAATCGCTTGCATATGCTGAGGGAAGGTAAATACTGTTTTGAATCAGGAGATGATCGAGCCAATGAGAATCTCTTGTTGACTTCAATGCATTTGCTTTGGGCACGTCATCACAATTATTTGGCCAACGGTTTGGCCAAAATGAATCCTAAATGGGATGATGAAACTATATATCAAGAATCACGCAAGATTCTTGGTGCCCAGCTGGCACACATAACATACAATGAGTTTTTACCCATACTCTTGGGTCGTGATTTGGCAAATAGTTTGGATTTACAGCCAGCCATGAACAGTTCGGATGCTCCAGACACCTATGATAAACGTGTGGATCCTTCAATAGCCAATTGCTTTGCTGCAGCTGTTTTTCGTTTTGCTCATACTCTACTGCCTGGTCTTTTTAATGTTACCAAAGATTATACATTACCAGAGGCTGTGGAGCTTCACAAAATGTTATTTAATCCTTTTTCACTATGGACAAAACAAGGACTGGAGAATGCTTTGCTTACAGCTGCCAATACAGCAGTGCTGCGTGTTGATCGCTTCTTTTCATTGGAAGTGACACAGAAACTATTTGAAGGCACTGCTGAAGATAAAATACCAGTGTGTGGCTTGGATTTGGTATCATTGAATATTCAGCGTGGTCGTGATCATGGTATACCAGCATATCCAGTATTTCGGCATCATTGTAAGCTGCCATCTGTGGACACTTGGGAGCAAATGGCAAAAGCAATGGATAATGAAACATTGCAATCAATAAGGCAGATTTATAAGTAAGATTAAGATAGATTGTTTTACTATCTAGACTCTTGATTTGTATGTTTCTTCCTTAGGACACCAGCAGATGTTGATTTATATACAGGAGCTTTAAGTGAAACTCCTTTGGATGGAGCTATTTTTGGGCCTTTGTTGAGTTGCATGATTTCTGATCAATTTGTGCGCATTAAGAAAGGTGATTCTCATTGGTATGAACGTAAGATGGGACCTCAAAGATTCACTAAAGGTTGGCGATAGTACTTAACAACAATTCAAAGAATATAATTTCATGTTACTATGTATTCCACAGATCAATTGACTGAAATCTATAAAACCACTTTAGCTGGCATCATTTGCATCAATACAGATTCCGATTCCATTAAAGAAATACGTCGTTATGTCATGGAACGTCGTCAAGATGCTCCCAATGTATATGTAAATTGTTCTGAAATCGATTCTTTTGATTTTAAACCATGGTCAGATGAACGTAGACCACAACGTTTGCATAAGTCATCCTTCAGTCGTGCATCTTCATTGGTGCGTGTATTAAAGCCACCAATTGTACCAGCAACCCCATCGCTTATGCTTGCTTCTTCAGACATAACAACCACAGAGAGTTTTGTTAATGTCACTCTAACATTTGGTTAGAAAATTAAATACATAAATGAATAGGATATATGAATGGATGGATGGATGGATGGATGGATGCATGAATGAATGGATGGATGAATAAATGTTAAAGGAGCGAAGGTTGGAGAATGAAGAATAACAACTAGATTCTATGTGTAGAATGAAAGATATGTATAAATTTATTACTTTGCATGTATACTATTACATATATTGTGTTATACTTGTCCACTGATGCGTGAATAAGTAAGGGGCATTCATCTACATACTAAAGAGATTAAGGGCGCTTACATTGGCTCGCTTCCATAACTTATTTCTATGCTTCATATATGCTGCCTGCCACCTTCTACTCTTACTGCTGCTACAGGGCCATAGAAAAAGATGATGAATGCCTCTTCAATTGTAATGCTGCTGCTTCTGTTATTATTGCTATGGCAACATCTTCAGAAATGCAAGTTAATGACATATTTAATAATGTGTACAAAGCAATCCGCTTACTCGCTTACTCTTTGTCAAATTGATGTCGTTGTCGGTGTAGCCATGGCTACAACTGTTGTCATCGTCATAGCTTTTGTATTTTTGTTTGTAAGAAGACTGCAGTAATCCCCATCTGCGTTGTGATAATATGCCAACGAACAAGCAGCCATAAAGGTCAACAGCAAAGTCAACCAGAATAGACCAAATATAGAACGACGAAATAACTGCCACTTGGGATTGTCGACATACACTAAGAGTTCCTCCAATGTAAGGCCATATGAATCACTGCACCAGGAGTATGCAGAGTGTGTGTGTGGAACATAAAGGAACAACACAACATATGAGTATTAATAATCTTTTTTTTTTTTTTATTAGTAAGAATATTTTATATATTTTTTTGTTTGATTTACTTAGTTGTTCCAAATATTACGGCTTCATATTCTGTGGAATCCTTGACCACCACCACTGAGGGTACAGAAATGATGTGATGCTGTTGTTCTGGTTGTCCATGTTGTCCGTGTTGCTGTTGTTGATGACGTCTATCATTAAGTAGTAATGGTGTTTTCTCATCGCCTAGAGCCATCATTCTTCTTTTGTTGTAATGTTTATGTGTGTTTTTGTATTGTTTATAGTATGTTACAAGTATGTAGTATGTATTGTGTAGTACTATGTGTTTAGTCCTTGTTTTCGTTGTACAAATCTTCAGTTGTTAAAGCTACTAAAGATGCTGATGAAACTAGTAAAGCTGCTAATCCTTCGTCAGCTAACACACTCCTTCTTACAAACAGTAATCCCCAAGTGCTTTCTATTTTCAACTGAGCGTACTTTAAAATGAAGTGTGTGTGCACCCCATTTGAATTGCGTTGTGTTGCTTTGCCTTTACTGGCGTTTTACTTGCTTTATTAACATTTCATCTTCATCTATCTACTTTGATTTCGTAGTTTATTGTTGTTGCTGTTGTTTTAATCGTAAGCAACTTTATCACTGCCTTGTGTTACTTTTATTGCCTTCGTTGATTGTGTTTGTGTCTGTCGGATTGTCTGTTCATCATTGTATGTCTGTCCATCTGTCTGTCTGTCTGTATTTTGTAGTAGGCATCCAACATCTTCCGCACGAATACACTTAATTTCTTATTGTTATTTTTATTGATGCTCATCTTATTGTAGGCTTATCTCTTTCCACAACATTGCATGAATACATGCTTCTGTCCCTCCCTCTCCTCCATCTATCTATCTGTCTGTCTGTCTATCTGTCTTTGTGTGTTTATTTTTCTACAAAAGCTTGATAAGCATTATCGAGTTCCCATTAAGATTATTGCATAATCTTTTTCTACTTGTTTTTGCATTATTCGAAGAAGCTTTTCTTTTTGTTTTGTTGATGAGATTTTAAGTGAGAAAGATATAAAGAGGATTAATAATGTTATTATATTGAATGTTTTAGGTTCCTGATTGATAAGTAGAGACAGGATTATGTGGATTTCAATAGTAAGGCAATTCTCACCTCCAGATGAAGATTGTCATTCCCTCACCATTGACATAGGAATTCACAGGTCAACTAGAAAGAAATGTTTGAATTGTAAACTACATCCACCTTTTTGTTTAAGTTTACAAAAATAATTGAATGAATATTATATTAAATTAATTGTTAATTATATAATTCATTAATACATATGAAATATATGAATAAAAACCAAAAATTACCTTAATTTTATTATTACAAATATTCTTTAATTCTATAGTAGCGTGGTGTATATTTAATTAATATTGACTTACAGCTTGTCTTTGCTCGGTAATTCAATGTAATTGTTATTGTTTTTCCGGCAATACTTGAAAGTAAAAAGCTGTTAGTGCAGTTTCGAACATCGATTGAATGTAGTTTTTTCGAAATTGTCGTTTATTCGCACATCAATTCTGTTCGCTTTTCTTAGTTCAATAAAATCTCTGGTGTAGTGGTTTATGTATATGGTACTAATACTGGGTGTTTCATTCATTATTATTCGACACAAAATTAGTACCGAGCTTATATTGGTGCATTTGCTATGCACCTCAGTAGCACCTTGATGGTCTAGATGGACAAGGCGCCGTCTCGCGATGCAATATCTCAAACAACGCAGGTTCAATAATTCTCAGTTGCGGGAATATTCGGAGTAATTATAGTAGAACTTTTCCCAATAATAAAAAATGTAAAATTATAAAATAAACCCGATAAAAAAGTGCGCCCAAAAAAAAACGATCAATAATATTATATTAAGTTTTGTAAACGTATCTCTATAATAAACAATCTCTTCTTCTCACAATAACAATGTGTGTTGTTTTCAATAACATGATTCAAAATTAACAGAGTCCTAAAATGGGGTTGGGTGGGGTTATAAATGTGTTATTATTAACAGTCCCACATAACATTACATTATAAATGTGTTATTAACAGTCTCACATAACATTACAGAGTCCGACTTGAAAGTTTAACAGAGCCCCAATGAATCACTATGTTACTTAGCATACAGAAGTCGGACTTGAAAGTTTAACAGAGCCCCCCCAAGTGTGTAATATTGTTACTTAGCAGAGGGTTTTTTCACACCTGCTCTGCTCCTCAACGCGTTGTTTTGGCCTCTAAAGGCGGCCGCTGAGTGGTGTCGTTTTTGTGCAAAGCACAAGGGCACACCACGACCAGGAAAAAGAATAATATAAATTTATTTTTTTCAAAATATCTCGTTCGCATTAAAAATTTTACCAGGCACTAGCCAACGGAAATGCGCAGTGGGTGAGAAAATGCTTATTGTGTCATATCTCGGGAAGGACTAAACCGATTTCAATGAAAGTAATACCATATGAATGGTAATGAGGAGACCTATATTTTAAAGTCAGCTTTATCTCGAATTTTGACCAGTAAGTATGTTAAAACGAAGCAAGTGCAAAAAATAGGTCTATTTTGGTCTTTCTAGGAGTAAAAATCGACAAAATTTGATTATTTCACATAGTAGAAGCCATAATCTTTCTGGTGATTGGATCAGTCGTTGCAAAGATTTAGTCAATTTCATTTGAGATCATTTGCTATAAATTTTTTTGTTTTAGGCAATACAATTTTGCTCAGCTGGTACCAGGGCAACAGAAATGCACAGCAGGTGGTTTAAATTTGTTAACTCGAGAATGATTTGATTTTCATCCATGAAAATAAATACACATATCCGTGTTTGCTTGCTTGATCTGAAACATTACCCCAACTCAGACAGAGATGTGAAACTGTTAATAACATAACATTGGCTAAGGTATCGTTGAGTTTTGTTCTGTTCTATGTTTTACCTGGTACCCACCCAGCTGAGCAAAATTGTATTGCATATATTGTTTACAAAAAATAAAAATTCTTTGGTATAACTTTGGAACGAGAGATCCAATCAGAATGAAATTTGGTCACTAGAACGATTATTCCTTCCTTTATATAAAACAGCCGAATTTTGTCAATTTCCACACTAGAAAGACCAATAACTGACCTCTTTTTCACATTTGCTTCGTTTTAACATACTATCCAGTAAAAATTTGGGATAAAGCTGACCTTAAAATATAGTCCTCCTCATTACCTTTCATATGGTATTACTATCATTGAAATAGGTTCAGTCCTTCCCGAGATATATGGCAATAAAGATATCTGAAGAATGATATCCATCTACTACGCATTTCCGTTGGTAAAATATTTATTGCGATCGAGAATTTTTGAAAAAACTAAATAGTGCTGCGGTGGTTTGTTTTATTATATAGCTGGTGTATGTATGCGTGTGGCCGCATTATTCAAAACAACATGTATATGCTGCGCTGCTGTCTGGTGGTGGAGAGGGACCCTCGTTAATGGATAAAAGCATGTGGGGGTAAAAACGCGTGAATACGCTGCAAAGTAACATTCCATTGATCTCTGTTAAATTTGGAATCCGACTGGTTGTGTGAGTAAATGTTGTGTAAAACTGTTAATAACATAAACCCCCCCCAGTGTTAAGTGAAACTGTTAATAACATTTTACATTAACCACTTGGCGGCTTTTGTTTAAATTTAACTTTGGTATATGACACACACCACTGTTAATTAAAGTTAACATTTCGCGCATGCTTTCCACATATTTTTTTAATGATCGCTGGGGTCGTGTTGTTATTAACTAATTAAATTTAATATCATTGGTGGGTGGTGGGGTGGGGGTGGGGTCTTTTTCTTTACACAATATTTTTGCAGAATTTGTTTATGTATATTATAATTTAAATCAATTTCTTACCTTTTACTTATTAAAAATTCTCCACTAGTGAGAATGGAGCCCGCGATCGTCGGAATGCGAGATTGCATACAGGTGCTTTGCTCAACTGGACCATCGAAGTACTACTGGAGTTGAAAACGAATGAACCAATATAAGCTTGGTACTAATTTTATGACAAATAATAAATAATGATGAAACACCCAGTAGTAGCATATACATAAACCATTTCGAAAATTGCAGAGCAGATAGAGGTGTGTGTCTTTGGAAGCTTGTTAACTTCGAATGTTTCGAATGTGCCCCGAAAAGCATGCAATACTTATTTTTTGTTAAAATGTACCAAAGTTCAAATGTGTATATCTCAAAAATTACTAGACCGATTCTACCGTTGTGTAGATAAATAGTGGAGCTTTTATCTGATAACCACTTGAATTTTTTTTTTTTCGTTTTTTATTATATTTTTTTTATTTATTTATTATATTAAATTATTTTATACAAAAGGTAATTTGGCTAAAAAGTAACAACAACAACTACTTAGGCCCATGTATAGTATTGTATATATGTATGTATGTATTATATGTATGTCTGTATGAGTGTGTGTATTGTGTATTGAATATGCTTGTGTAATGTAGTATTTATTAACCTAAAGTATGTAAGTACAATGAACAATATTTGCAAAAGAAAACTGTTTTAAACAATTAAAAAAGTATCTTTAAATATTAAAAATCAATTGCAATCTGACTTAACAGTTTATATAGTATGAATAGATTTTAGAATTACATATGTAGGTACAAGTAAATTGCTATAAGTATCAGAAATATACTTTTTAAGAAATTCATATACATATTTGTAACTTAAGTCGAAAATTGACTATATTAACCGCTTCAAAACACGTATCTTGTCTAAAGAATTATCGAAAAATACGGCTTAAAAACATAGCTATATCATTTTACTAAAGAGTATTTGAGATTAAAAACATTGAAACGAAACCAAACAAGAATTATTTCCCATAAAATGGTCAATATCTCGAACCATAGATTTTCGTCTAATTACTTAAACTTATTGCCACATGTATGTTTAGTACAATTGAACTTCTTTATAATGAACTTTAGTATGCCAAAGATTTCTTCTTAGCAAAGTAATTGATAGTTTCTAATAACTTCACTATAGAAAAGTTCCAGCAATACTTATGGCACTTTATGTACATTGAGAATATTTAAAAATTCTGAAATTTTTCTATGTTTAGTACAGTTGAACTTCTTTATAAAGTACTCTACACTATGGCAAAGACTTCTTCATAGCAAACTGTTTGATTGTTGCCAATGACTTTGCCATGGAAGAGTCTCATAACAAAGACTATTAAAATATGTACATACATACTATATATAGACTGGAGAAATCGCTCAATTTAAGCGGTGTTTCTCCTAATATTTTTAAACCCAACAACACACAATTGTATATGTTTCCTCGTTATTTATCCGAGATTACACATAATTTGTTGTAGGATATAAAAGAAAAAAAAAAAGCTCCGCTTAAATTGAGTGATTTGTCTGCTCTATATACATATGTATGTCGTACTCTTTGCCCATAAGTTATTGACATTATGAAGACTTCTCCATAGCAAAGTGTTTGATTGTTGCCAATGACTTTGCTATGAAGAAGTGATTGACTGTTGCCAATGTCTTTGCTCATAAGTTATTGACAAAGCGAAGTGTTTGATTGTTGCCAATGAATTCACTTAAATAGAGTCCCACTATAACATAGTACATAGTTCTACTTATAAGTTATTTACAGTATGTAGTATACTAGAGAACTGCACAAATCCATTCACATAGTATGACATTTCGAATCCATTCATATATAAGATATTAATCATATTTTGTATGCAGGTCTCTAGTAGTATTATACAATAGTACTTATTAAACAATAAACATATATAAATTATTTGAATTGACTTTGTTTTTAGTTACTTAAAAGGATCTTAAATGGAATCTTAAATAGATTTTCATGTTCTTGATACTTGTATGAATCTCAAATGATTTTTGAACAGTTTTCTTTTGCAAATCTTTTGACTTTTCCCATATACATGTATAAATTCAAAATTATTTTTGTTTTTTAATTAACAATTGCTTAAAAATATATTAACAATAATAATTATGATAATGATAATAATAGTAATAATGATGAATGATGATTATAATAATGATATCGTATAACAATAATAATCTCATAATTTCTTTGTTTTGTTTCAGATTTATATAATACATAACAGAAGACAATATTTGATTTGACATATTTAACAATTGACTAAGAAAACATAATAGTAACAGAATATAGTACATAGAAACGGAAAACTTAACTCAATAAACAATAACACAAAGGCAATGGCAATGACAATGAAATTATGGCAATTTATGGCATTATTAAATTGTAAATGTATGTTGTAGTATCTATAGATTAGAGGAGTATAGTATATTAGACTTAACTATCTATAGATACTAAGTAAGTAAATTAAGAAATATTGACTTATAACTTAATGACATTCAGATTTCATAATATTAAATTACATCATACATCATTAACATAGAGAGAGAGAGAGAGAGAGAGAGAGAGAGTGGAAAAGGAAGATAGGAAGATTGAAAGTGACATATCAAATTTTAATTTGTTATATTTTTTGTTTGGCAGAACTTTGACTAGGATCCAATGCCTTTATATAATGTCCGCTCTTTCTTAATAAGTTATAACTAAGTAAGTAGATTGGGTCTTTTTGTTTTTTTGGTTTTTTGTTTGTTTCTTAAACATCCATGAATAATATTCATTAATTAATTTATAAGTATGTATAAGCAAGTATAAATCTATTAATTAACTATTCATACAGTACATAGTTAGTTAGGTAGTTATAATCATGTATCATTGTTTGTTTGTTATGTGTGTGAAAGAGTAGAGTGTATGTATGAGCTTTGTATCTTTAGTTTAGATTAGATTATATATGCTTTAGTTTAGTTTTATTTAGTTAATTTAGTTATTGTTGTATTAGATTTTAGTTATTGTAGATCATCATCTCAGAAGAGTTTTTCTTTTTATTTTATTCATTTTTCTTTCTTAAATTTTTATGATTTTTTTTTTGTGGTTTTGATTTTTCTCATTTCACTAAAAATTGCATTCATAATTTATGATTTTAATTTTTTTTTTGGGGAGAAAGAGAGTAGCAGCAGCTTTGGTTTCTAAATTGTAGTTGTAGTTGTATTATTGTTGTAGTTATAAGTAGGTTAGTTGATTGTTGTTTGTTTTGGTTTAATTCCGCTCCTCCACCGCTTCAAAATCCTATGATATCATAAGCTTCCAATGTACTGATCAAAACATACATTAACCATAAGAATATGAAACCAGCACCGCATATATATTTAACAGTCGTTGGACCACCCAATTCACCACCAATTGCTTTCGTTCGACGGAACATTAAGACTGCTATAGCTATGATGGCCTCTAAACAAAAGATTGCAACAGCAAAGCCAAGACTATAAATAGACAACATTAAAGAAGTCAAAAGATAGTTACAATATAAGACAACAAGTTACTACTACTTACGTTCCAGGTTCAACCAAAAATGATTGACCTTTAGATGCATGATAAATAGAGGCAATTGACCAAGCACAGCCAATACCAAGGAAGACATTAACAGCATTACTGCCCGTCACATTGCCAATACTATTGTCGGCAGTCTCATCTTGTAGAGCAGCAATTTTACTTGCAAAAGTATCTAATAAACAAAGAAACATATTTATATATACCATAGAGACAGTCTACAAGGAGTACTTGTATGATATGTCTGAACTTACCTGGTATACTTGTGCCTAGGGCAACAAAACAAATGGCCGTCACCGAATCCTTGATGCCAAGCGAACAACCAAAGTATGTGGCAATGTCACCAATCACCGCTGTTATCAAGCCAATGCAGACAATCGACACTACAAAAGCAACGTAACCGCCACAAAGTCCTATTAAGAGAGAAAAAGTTAGGTTTCATTTTAAAAGAAATACTCTTCTCTTTAAAGAAGAGGAGTCATAATTTTATAGTTTAAACAAAGTAAACTGTGTCTCTCCCTTCAAATGACTGTGACTCAATCACAGTTTAGAATCACTGTGATTTTGAAATCACTGCTTAGCTCATCTATAATTGGGATTGTTGGCCAAGCAGCAGTGTTGAATGAAATAACAATTAAATAAATATCCAATAAAAAGATATTTTTCCTCAATATTGTAAGGAGCTCAGACCTTAATAGGCTCTTGGGCACAAGGAAGAAATGGGTGTGAATTCAATTCTGATATACTCTAAACAGTACTTTGTATATTAAATGACTCTTACTTGTATTAAATGAAACGGGAAAAAGACTCTTTCTGATATTACTATGGACCTTAAGTCTATGCCAGTCTAACCTAATATATCAATAATATATTGTATATGGTAGCGTAATCAATTTTTACTCATACGTCTTTGAGGAATTGTGTTAAGGATCATCAACACAAACTCCATTGAATTTTAACTGCTTCAGGTTGCATGGGAGAAGAGTAGAGGATTTTGTATAATGAGAGATCTTGGGGCAAAGTTAAATTTCGGGATCCCCAAACTCTACTAAATGTTATGCGTTGCCATAACTATAACAAACTATTGATAAATGTTATACATAAGAATATCTAGGGTCATTTGTGGATATCAGCATATATTAAAAGAAGCACTTCTTTTAAGAATTTTTAGGTCTGGTGGCTTCTTTTGTTCAATATCCCATAGGAAGAGGTTGCCTACAAGGTCCAACTTTTATTCTTTATCTGGGCAAAGTTTCCCGCTTTATGCTATCAGGATCTTATATGTATTTCAATCGATTTCATGGACGACAAAAACCTCCAATACCGGTATACGAACTATAATCCTACGCGCCCTGGCATTCATTTCCTATCAAAAACCTTAAAACACCGTTGGTCTAAATTTGTCCTCCTAGGTATCGAACATACTCAAATCACACATTAATACCTGAACTCTATTCCTGAGGAGCCACGGCTTCCGTGGAATACATTTTAGATGTCTATCCAAGCTTGAGGAGAGCAAAGGCTATATTTTAATAAAAGCATTAAACCATCTGAAATTTTAAAAGAATGCTCTACGGTTTAGTTAACAATATCCTTCTTCATTGTAATTTACACCACCTATTATATAATCATCATAGATGCATCTCATCATAGAGAATCGTAGGCCTCCCGGTGGTACTCTTGTAAAACTAGGTGTTTGAATTTAAATACAATACTTATATAACAAACATCATTACAAGTTCTTAATACCATACTCCCAAATAAGAAGGGTATAAGGTAAAAAACCCAGAAGAAGGACATCAATAACAACAAGTGTATGAGTGAGTAAGTAAATTCGTGATTCGTGCTAATTGATTGACATTTGCTATTGTCTGTCTGTAGAGTCTAGACAGGGCCCTGACTAGGTTAAAGCCATTGAATTACCTGTTGGTGGTATGAATGCAAATAAGATTTTCCAGAATAACGTGCAAAAATGCATAATATAATCGACACAAGTCGGCACCGGTTGCTCGTCATCACCATCACCGCCATCCAAATCACTTTCATCAGCTAGCAAAAACCAAGTATAAATTAAATATATAATAATACAATATATAAGATACGAGTAATAGTTAATGATGATATTGGTTATGAATGGGTTACTAACCTGGTATAACAGTCAATGCATCCCGGAATTGTTCCTTCCATGAAGTTGTGCCAAGCACTGAAGATGCATTTGCTTTTTGCACAAGTTTATCCACAGTGCGCTATACATATTACATAGATCGATCATATATACTGTATACTATATAGGAGAAGACTATCTTTGAACTCACCTTAAATTGTTGATTTTCACGTATGCGTATCTCTACGCGGGAAGTCTCACCAAGTTTGGGTTGTCCCATTAATAGAACTTTCTCTTTTTTGGTTAATTCATCTGGTGGTTTTTTCGAAGCGGCCTCCATAAGACCAACAACTTCCTCATCTATGGTATAGCAATGTACAATAGTAGCAGCATCCAAATGAATGATTTGGGATTAGAAAAGCAAAAGGATTATAAGCAATGGAATGGATCAAATGTGGAGAGTATTGGAGTATACATTATATTAAACAATCAAACCATTTTCATTATACGAGTATTTATAGTAAGAATATATGTATATAGTATATGGAAAAGGAAAACACACAGATTAAAAGATTAAGAGTAAGAATAAGAGTAAGTAGTAGTAGAAGAAGATTAACAGCAGCTGCCATAACCTACAAATAAGATGAAAATGCAAAGCCATCGGAGGAAAATGGAAAGATACATCATCACCAACATCACTTCATGAGAGAGATGAATTGCTAAAAACTAATATTGATGATGATGATGATGAAGATGGCACAATACAAACAATGAATCTTTATCTTTTAGTACTTGAATGTCACAAGTGTACGAGAATGTTTACTAAAATGAGTGAGAGTACAAGAATGACGGTTATGACAACAACAATAACAACATCAACATCAACATCTAAAAGATATGGTAGACATTTACTAAACACCAAGTGATTGAGTCTACAATCTCCTTGTCACATAAGCAGTGCTGAAGGCAGATTTCACAGGAGGAGGAAATACAAGTGACATGATAACAAATTATGAATAACAAAGTTTACACACTCCAACAAACACAGGAGAAGAACAAAGAATTGAAGGAGGAGAAGGAGTTTAGGAAGAGAAAGTGTCATATGATGGTATGTACACCAACTACACAGAAGGCTTAACACAACATTGGGTGCTTTTCATTAATGCTTGTCTGTCTATGAGTTGCATTCATGTTTGATGAGTGTGTATGAGGAGTGGAGTGGATTGGATTGGGATTTGGAGCACTGCAGGAGGCAACGCATTTTACGTACCGATCAAATCATTTGACAATTGGGGAGTGTCCATTTGCGAGTTAATCAAATCATTAGCATAATCTGCATGAAGGAGGAACAAGTACAACAACACATAATCGAATACGTGGTTGCACACATATATAGTATAGTAGTATAAATTACTTTTTATCTATATTTTTACATAGTTTAGATATACGAGGGTCAGGTCAATAAGTAACGAGACAAATCGATGTATGTAACTCAGAAACGGGTTGTTTAATCAATACAAAAGTTTCAGTGCGTAAGGTTGGCATCCTTGTACTTTGTTTCGCATCAACTGTTCGAGAGTATTTCGTATGCATAATCTTAAATCATTGAACCGCAGAAGAACAATGCGCACTGATTACATTTTTAACTATAGAGGGTATTCCACAAAGGAATGTTTCCAGTGTACGGGTATAATAATATGAAAGCGGCCGTATAAGTGTCTGTAAAGAGCAACGAAGCGGACGACCGGTTGAAGTTACAACTTCCTCCCTCGAATCTCGCATTAAAGTGGTAATTAAGGCAACTGTTGAACTGATAGCTGACAAAGTGCATGCGAGTGTTGGAACTGTCCGAGTATAAGCTGCAGTGCAAGAAAACTTGCCCAAGACAACTAACCGACGCCGATAAGGAAACCAAGTTTCAAATCAGTGAAACAGTGCCGACCTCACCACATCGGACTTTCATTTGTTTGGACCCCTTAAAGATGCTCTACGTGGGAGACATTTTCGATCCAATAAAGAAGCTAAAATTCTGGTGCAAAAGTGGCTTCGAGCCTAAAAAATATTATGCTAGAGGCATTTACAAATTAAAAGAACACGATGGGACAAGTGAGTAGTAGCCAAAGTTTTGAATTGATTGAATTCATTGTTTTTAGCTACAGCCATTTGTCTTGTTACTTATTGAATGACCCTCGTATATAGAAAATTATTTAGTATTTATCATAATGTTTCAACCCACTAATCAATCAATCCATCAATGAATCAATCAGTGATTCAATCAATCACTTTGAGATTTAATCATTTGTAGATTGAAACACTTTGATGTGGCATTTTTGCTGTCCTATGTTTTACTTTTATAAGGTGTAAGATTAATTTGTTTATATAATATGAAAATAATATGATAAAAATCAAAAATTTACCTAATGACAATTGAGGCGTTCCAAGTGTCACGAACATGTCCACATCCTTTTCATAGCTGCTTTCTTCAATGATGATTATCGGTATATATTTGCTGTAATTGAGAATGTAAACATTAATTGAATAAACTCACACAACATATGTTTAGTCAGAGATACCCCCATCCATCATATACACACTACCATTCCACCATTCCACCATTCCAATTCAATTTCAATCGAATAACCATGGACAACCAAACGTCGCTTTGTAGTCCAAAGGTCGCGTGCGATTAAAATCGCTTTTTTGTAAACAAACATTAAGAACAACGACAACAACAAACAAATACAACATTTGAAGTTCAAGTTTTTTTTACAATATAATCAAATGAAAGATATGGTATTGTATGTAGATACACTAACTAGTTAAATTGTATACAAACACAAACATTAGTTTGGGCAGCACCTGTTGGCAAAATGCCATTGTCAGTCCATCATCTTTACTGCCGCCGCAATTTTAAATCGCTTTGCTAAATTTTCCTTTTCATTTTTTTTTTTCTTTTCCATTCTTTTGTATTTTGTTTTGTTTATTGAAATGTAAAATAAATTTTAAATATAGTATATACTACATATGTACGTATATATGTCTGCTTAGTAATATACTAATATTATATTTCCAAGGTGCCTCACAAATGAATTTGGAATTGGTGTGTGCGATTTTATGACGCGTTTTTAAACGCAAAACATTTTTATGATCGCTAATTAAATGCGATTATGACGCGATAATTTGATAATGAATCGAAGAACTCAACTGACCAAAGAAATCCCAGAGGGGAATGGTGATAGATTTATATATTTGATTGAGTTAACAAAAGCCTTCCATCGCTAGTTGATGATATCAATCATAAATTATTAACACGCACGAGTTATGGCTTTTCTACAATGCGATTTTTTCTTTTTGATTTCGTTGTATTGGGAAGCTAATCTTATCGGTTCATAATATCTGGCGCAACCGACAAATTACTAATGGATATTTATGTGGTCTTAGTGGCTCTAAGATCCCACAATTATTTCAGTTTTGAACAAAATGTCACCAGTTAAACATCATATTGCACTGTACTGTTGCATCTTGGCTTGGTTGTGCAGTGTGCCTTCATCTGCTGCTGTTGCTGTGCATAAGTGCTCGGGCACTAAAGACTATTGTCATGATAGAAGCATGCATCCGGATTTTAAAGACCAGGAGCAGCAACCCATGACAAAGGCAGCCGGAGCAGCACGTGTAAATGAAGCTGAATATACAAACGAATATTGGCGTTCACGTGGTGCTGATTTTGTGCGTTCCAAATTGTCAGAGACTCTGAACAAGAAGCGTGCCAAGAATGTAATAATGTTCCTTGGTGATGGCATGGGTCTAACCACTGTAGCTGCAGCACGCAATCTAATTGGTGGTGAAGAAAAGCAATTCTCCTTTGAGGAATTCCCACATGTTGGCTTATCGAAGACTTATTCTGTGGATAAAATTGTTCCGGATTCGGCATGTACAGCAACAGCTTATTTGTGTGGTGTCAAAGCTCAAGAAGGCACTATTGGTGTTAATGGTAATGTTGATTTGGGTGATTGTAATGCTTTGGATGCAAATAATCATGTAGATTCCATTGCCAAATGGGCACAAGATGCTGGCAAATGGACTGGTGTAGTCACAACGACACGTATAACACATGCTTCACCAGCAGGTGTTTATGCTCATACAGCAGATCGTGATTGGGAAAATGATAGTGAAGTGAAAAGGAGTTGTGGCTTAGATTCTAATGTACAGGATATTGCTTATCAATTGATACGTGGGACTACCGGTAGCAAACTCAAACTCATTATGGGTGGTGGACGAATAAACTTTGTGGACTCCACAGTATCAGCAACTGGTCGGCGCTCTGATGGTTTGAATTTGATAAATGAATTTAAGAATGAAAATTCTCGGAATGTTTATGTCACAACACGTGATGAACTCATGAATGCTGACCTACAGCAGGCCGATCGTCTAATGGGTCTTTTTAGTGATAGTCATTTACTTTATCATCTGCAAACAAATGCTACAACAAATCAACCAACTTTAGAGGATATGACACGCAAAGCTATTGAGTATCTTAGTAAAAATGAAGAGGGTTATTTCATTTTCATTGAAGGTGGACGTATTGATCATGGTCATCATGATAATATGGCTAGATTTGCTTTAGATGAGACTGTGGAATTCTCAAAAGCTATTGCAGCAGCCAAAGAATTGACCAGTGAGGAAGATACTCTCATTGTGGTAACAGCAGATCATTCACATGCATTTCAATATGCTGGTTATCCGGTAAGTCTTCCCACTATACTAACACTAAACTTAGTGATCTATTGAATTTTATAATCTTCTATTTCAGTATCGTGGCAATGACATTTTTGGACGTGCTCCCCTATTAACTGACGATGGTAAACCCTATATGACTTTAAGCTATGCCAATGGTCCTAGTGCTCGTAAATTCTATGATGCTACCAACAAAGAACGTGTTGATCCAACTTCTGTTATAACTGGTAAACCAAATGATGTGTTTCCAGCTGGAGTTCCCTTGGGTTTGGAGACACATGGTGGAGATGATGTAGCTGTATATGCTTTGGGCCCATGGGCTCATCTCTTTACTGGTGTCTATGAACAAAATACCATACCACATATTATGGCATATGCATCGTGTTTGGGAAGTGGCTTAAAGATGTGTGACATCGTGTGAATCATTTAATTAAATGACGAATGTTGTACGTCCCACAAAATTTTAATTGCACGAGAAAATAAACAAAAAAACAACACATTTCATCATATATTATACTTAGTACATTACTATGAGCCCATGTCAGGAGTAGAAGGTGGAGGGACTATGAATGAAGACGTGGCTGAACCCTAAACAAGGTCTGCCATTGCACGTCGTTGTCGTCATCGTCGTCGCCGTATTCTTGAGTTTGGTGCTGTCATAGGCAATGACCGCGATATCGGAATCAATACAAACAAACAAACCACCAACTAGAAGCAAATGAGGGTAGCTAGGTAGGGGTAGCTATGGGTTGGGAATTTAAGGTAAGGAATGGTGAGAGAAGAAATTCCAAAAGAAAGTAGCGAATGAAGAAAGGAATGAATAGAACAAACAAGTGTGTGTTCCAAATTCAAAGCCATGCATGCATGTGTTACGGTTATTGATTTCGCAAAAAACCATGAAATGAGCATGACAGCGGGTGACCAGGCAACAGGGCAATCAAGTTTACCATGTCGCGTCTTGCGCCTTTTTTATAAGCTTAAGACCCGCAGCCCCTCGCCAGCCATCAGAGAATCTACGACAGACAGGCATAGGCAAATTAGGTAGACAATCAGGGCCAGTAAATGCTATGGCGTTTTTCTTGCTTTCTGTTGCAAATCCCCAACGGCAATACTCCTTCCTTTATAGCTCCTCAGGCATATGTTCTTTTGTTTTCTGTCACTTCCACAAACAATGTCACCCTCTCTCTCTCTCTCTTTCTCACTGTCCATAAAGGTTAAGATTGGTTTTTTATTGCTTGGTTTATGATAGCATTTCATATAAACGAATCCATTCATCTTTATTATATTCCTTCAATCATTGTTTATTTCTATTAAGTCATCTATTGTGCTCTGAAACGCCTATTAATCGGTATACTATGATATACTATGATGATATGTGTGCGGCGGGGGACTATTAAATCGCCACTAATGCCAACCTAAAACGCCTACCACTTTAACTCACTCAACCCGACCCGACTCGACACGACTCGATTCGACTTGACTTGCCTCAAGCTTTTATGGTTAAATAATGCATAAACTTTCTTAAGTCCAAATAGGAAGAAAATAGAAACAAAAACCATAATAATAATAGCATTAATGGTCAAGAAAGCCACTGTCACTGCCACTACCACCACCAGTAAACGTAGTACTACTATTCACGACCATTGCGACCATGTATGACAGGGTCATATGAGTGAGTACTACTATGGTATATTGAATGACCGTGGTATAGATTTATCCAACGATTTCCGCAATAATGACGCGACAGTGAAAACAAAAAAAAAAAAACGTGCGAATTGAGAAAATGAAGGTAAAGGTAATAACAACAATGGCTAATGAAGCAACAAAGAAAACAACAAACACAACAAAAAATAGAGGAAAAGCCCTTGAAAATAAAATCGAATCGAAGAAGCATCGAAAGAAAGAACAGAACCATCAATTTGCATACAAAACACTACCAGGCAATAATTGAACGAAATGCTGGTTGGATTATGGGACTTTATGAATAGACATGAGACTAATAGTACTAGTATTGTACTAGATAAGTGACCCACAACTTAGAACTAGAATTGATTCATCGATACAGTATAGTTTAGGAGTGAGTGAGACCTGTTTCAACTTAAAACCGGTTAAGGAATGCAATACACGTATGCATGATACTTGTCTATTGATGGATGTATGGTGGGATAAGTAGCCAGGCCAAGGGGTTAGCGAGCGATATTATTTATGAATTAAAAGCAATTATTAAAATTGTTTGAGAAATTTATTTATTATTATTGTAAGTTCAAAACATTCATGGGGAATTTTAGATTAAAAATTCATCGAACATGGCAGTCAGTCAGTCAGTCACTTGGTCAATGTTTTCATGAAAAGGTGTCGGTACGTAAAGTATGACGTCTTGAAATGGAAACTTATTGTACACATATGTCAATAGAATACTTATTGATTGCACTTGCTTCGATTACATTATCGAAGTCATTTTGCTATTTATGAATAGAAAGTTCTATGGCATGCATGGATCATGTACATGTGGTTATACTACAAGCCCCAGAGATATTATAGACACAAAATGTTGGTATTTCCACACTGAGAAATGTGTAATTAGCAATACGAAAACTTAAATTGAAGCGACAAATTCATATGGAAGATTTAGGAATTCAATTACAGTCGGACTCTTTTATAACGAAGTCATTGGGACTTGTCAATCAATCAGTTCGCTATAGAGAATTCTTCGCTCGAGAGGAGTTCGGACTCATGAATAAATAAGTCCTTAGGACTAGTCAACCTATTCACTAAAGGGAGTCTTTGCTTTAGCGCGGTACGGACTCATTAATAATAAAGTCATTAGGACTGGTCAATCAGTTCGCTATAGAAGAGTCCTCGCTAGAAAGCAGTACGGAGTCATCAATAAAGAAGTCATTAGGACTGGTTAATCAGTTCAATAAAGAGGAGTGAATCTTCGCTAGAAAAGAGTTCGGATTCATCAATAAAGAAGTCATTGGGGCAAACATGCTGGCAGATTGGGTTTCCTCACTAAGATTTCTGCCGCAGCTGCGGCTCGGAAGAGGAGGAGGAGACTGTGCTTCACCTCACGTGCCAGTGTCCATCCCTCGCCAGAAGAAGACGAAACCACCTAGGCGCTGGGTTTCTCTCCAGCTTAACCGAACCATCATTCCTACCAATCAGGGTTCATTTCGGAATCCAAATGGTTCTCCACATCGGACTAAGGGGGTGCCTTGTTAACTTTTTGCTGGTATCACAATGGGCCATACTCTTTTTTGTGCCTATGTGAGCCTCTCGTCTGAGGGCTGCCACCTTACCTAACCTAAGTCATTCGAACTGGTAAATCTCTGGAAAAGAGTTCGGGCTCATCAATAATGAAGTCATTGGAACTGCTAAATCAGTTCGCTAAAGGGAGTCCTTGTTGGAACTGTTCAATCAGAGGAGTCATTCCTAGAGAGAAGTTCGGACTCATCAATATTTAAGTCGTTCAGACTGGTCAATCAGTTCACTACAGAGGAGTCTTCCTTAGAGAGTAGTTCGGACTCATCACTGTGAAAATTGGTTGAGACTGGGCAATCACTTCGCTTCTTTGCTTTAGATTAGTTGGTTATAAAGGAGGCCGACTGTAAATTCATCATGCATAACATATTAACTTGATATCTCAAGAATTACTAATATACAATATAAACGAGCAGGCGGGCACTGCACACTAAGTTTTCCTATAGTAAACTTTATAAAAATTATCCGAACTTTCATTAATATAAATATTATTGTCATGTACTTACTAGAATTCGTTGTTCTCAAAGATCAATTCGCCTCGTTGTCCTTCGTAGTGCTTATTCGCTCGGGCCGTGCCGTCTTCTGTCCAATATGGAACTACGACACGTCCACGTGCACCCGAAAATCGTGTCACCTTCAATTCAAAGATGCCAACCGATTCGGCACACTCAAATTGAGCTTCATTAAAACCAAAGATACCGCAGTGATCATCATCCAATATCATGACGGTTGCTAGTTTTGGAACATTGAGTACAGCTGGATCACTGGGATTGCTAAGACGTATATAGAAGCAAACATCTTCTTCGAAGATATCATCATCGATAATCTCAATTTTGAATCGTTGCTCATCGACACCGGGAGGAAATGTTATTGTGCCTTTTTTACCAATAAAATCGGTGCCCGCCTCTGCGGAACCATCTTCCGTTTCATACTCAACCGTAGTATAACACGAAATATCTCCGCGACGCACGACACGCACCTCAAATTCACCACAATTCTCCATCACAGTATAGTGACCTGGCTCAAAGTAGATGCGCGTCGGCGCCTCCACATAGTCATCGTCGTGCCGCACCTGCGCCTTGACTTCGGTCAAATCGCTTTGGGCGCGCTCTTGAATTTTACGCATAATATTCCCACTGCCAATCATTTTACGCGTCGCTTGAATCCGATAGAAAGCACGCGATTTTGGACCACGCGCAATCATCTGCTCTTGTGCCATCATTTCCAATTCTTCGATGTCCACTTCGGGATAACGTTTTCGCAATTCGGTTAGCAAAGTAATATAATCGCGTCGTGCACTATCAAAATCTATATCACGTTCACCAGGGAAAACCCTTTCAGTGCTTTGCCGACCCATCTCCAGTGAGGATTCCCGCTCGGCGCTCACAATAACGCCACGCTTGTTCATGCGATAACTCTTATCGGTGTACTTATAGACCAGCAGTCGTCGCTCGGCGATATATGCCCACAGCACCAGTACAGGAAAGAATAGAAATGTAATAACCGATTCCAAGACGGTAACCCTTCCTGGTGAGAGCACCGCCAATATCAAATAAAGCCAAATATACGCGAATATCGAGAAAGTCGCGGTCACGACGAACACCCGTAAATGCTTGATGCGGCGCACTTCACCAGCTGGTATGACCATAATGCAAATCGCTATTATCACGAAGAGATTGAAAGCAGCTGAACCGACTATTGTGCCGGGTCCCAGATCACCGGCTTCAAAATTCTTGGCAAACATTTCAATAATCGAAAGTAAAATCTCCGGGGCACTTGATCCAAGGGCCATTAATGTTAAATTGGCAACAGTTTCATTCCAAACACGTACAGTTATGACAGTTTTCTGACCACTTTTTGACTTCACTATGACATTACGCTCTTGCGATGTTATCTCTTCAATTGCTGCCATAAAACGATCCGAGACAATTGAGACACCGACAAATAAATAACATAAAATTAGAAAATACACTAGACCACGTACGGTTCGATCACTCCAGGGAACATTTGTTTGTGGCAACCATATTGGAACAACTAGACCTTCCTCACACAAATCCTCTTGTCCACCTTTCTTCACTAGTACATCAACTTCTTCTTCGGAAATGAATCCTCTACCTGGTGGCAAATTATCAACATCATCATTTGGTAGACGACCAGGCGGATCCTGCCGCTTTACACGTTTAA
This sequence comes from Amiota communis, assembly GCA_037043315.1. Lineage (NCBI taxonomy): Eukaryota > Metazoa > Arthropoda > Insecta > Diptera > Drosophilidae > Amiota > Amiota communis. The sequence continues at coordinate 720,685 of JBAMAV010001443.1, read as the reverse complement.
GTAATGCCACCAGTGTTGTAGCTGCAGAGGTGGTGGAGGAGGTAGGTGATTTAGCACGCAATGATGATGATGTTGTCCCGCTTTCACCAGACAATGACGACGAGAATGATAACCCATCACCATCATCAATCATCTGATGTTGTGATGTGAATCCATCATATGTATCAATTTCACCAAGCGTGGACGTTGTTGTGGAAGCCAAGAGCAGGAAGAATGTGCAGTAATTTATTAAAATGTGTGGATATCTCATTTTGTTTTGGTTCTGTTGTGAATCGATGAAGGACTATTCTATTGAATTTAATTGTTTGTAGTTGTTTGTTGATGGGTGGCAAGGACGAAAAAAATGTGGCACAATGATTGATTGATTGATTGATTGATTAATAAGAATGATGACGACAACAATTGATCTGCGAGATTCGTTTTGTTTCACGGTTTTAAACTTAACTTAATTGGCAAAGAAATATTACGTTGATTGTTTGTTGGTTTACTCGTTTGTTTTTGTTTGTTTTTGTTTTGAAAAATTGGACGGCAGCTCTTCGTTTTCTGTGTTCGTTTGGAGGGCAGCACGCGAGTACACGGCGACGACGACGACGATGACCAAAATTCAACAAATTCACGAATGACGTTCGACACCTTGGCATGGGCAGTTCTTTTAACTCCTTCCTTCGTTTCTTTCTGAATCCTTCTGATCCTCTCGTAACTCCTCTTAACCCTTTTTCTTTTCTGGTATTTGTTTGATTTTTTTTTTTGTTGAATGTTTTAGTTCTTTATTAGTTCCATAAAAATTTTCTTAGCATAAAATCTTTAGTTGTTTCGTTGCTTTAGTTTGTGACTCTGCATCCATCATAGCTCCAAAATTGAATCCGATTTAACAAAACCTGGGAATGAGAAGAAGACAAATAGAATAGAAAGTGTTATACTAGTAGTAAATTGCCAAGGGTCTCTTCACTCTCTCTGTAAATATCTCTATAAGCATACAAAACACCTGCCGATTTACAATGCTATTAAGGTGTAGGAGGTACAAGAGCAATAGAACCCATCATAATGATGATGATTATGATAGTGATGATTTGACGGCGGCAAAAGAAGACACAAAAGCACCAGCACCAGCAGCAACAGCAACAGCACAAGTTATATACCTATCTATCTAAGTATACTATGGTATTCTATGCATAATTTGTTTGCAATAAAAATAGACACAGGCAGCAGCAAAAAAGCAACAACAAAACCAAAAACAACACAAAGAAATAAATAAACACAACAAGGAAACAAAAATAAAAATAAAAACCGAAACTAAAACAACAACAACTAAAAATTTAACAGACCAACAAGAGATTCTCTCCCCTTTTCTTCTTAGTTGATTCCAATAACTGATTGCTCCCTGCCTCCCTGTCTTGCCTATCTTATCCATCTATGCATCTATCTTTACCTTTGTGGCATTCAATAAAGATATAGAAATATTGTATACTATGTTTCTAGTATGATAGATTTGAACTACTAGAGAGACTAATAGTCTAAAGACTCACCGACTGACCAAGACCAACAAACCAAGCAAATCCCAATATATGTATATGGTATACTAAGTACAAAGATAGATAGGTCGATTTTATAGACCAAACAATGTCTCTGCTTACTAGTAAGTATATGGACTTAGTAGATACGAGTATATGGTTTGTCTCCATTAGGAAGGAAGGAAAATGTGAGGTGAGGGTGATGAGACCAAAAGAAAACTTGAGTAAATGAGATAAAATATTAAAAAGACTCTCTAATGGACTGTATGGACTGACTAGTATTGGGATGAGTAAATGCAAAACTAAATGAGGTGAGGTGAATGAGCATGTGTAAATGAGTTAAAGCATAAAGAATTTATGAGATGAGCAATTGGAGGATGAGTGACATAAAGTGAGTGTAAAATTGAAATATTAGGAAAAATTTCTTGTCTTTCTATCTTTCTTTCTAAATGTTGTGTAAACACAAAACCAAAAAACAACAACAATACAATAATATTGTACAATAATAAAGAGAAAAAAACTACAAAATTTTATTTATTTTCTTTTTTCATTGTAAAAACACCAGAAGAAGAAAAAACTATATGAAATTTTTGGTAGTTTATATAAATATGTTTGTATCTAAACACATGTATGTTTGTATTTTCGTATGTGTGTGTGTGTGTGTCTTAAAGATTTATAAATCAAAATGAAACAAAAAAAAAAAACTAAGAAAATTTGAATTATCCGAATAATTTGCTTGTCTTTTGTAGTACTAAATTTAGTTATAAAAATTAAAACAAAAAAATAATAGAATTAATTGTAAATTTTGAAATTTCAATTTGACCTGCGAAGCACATGGTTAACAACTAAATAAAATTTAACATCACATCAAATAGGATTTAAATAGAAATCTTCAAGTTAATAGATACATAAATACCATAGTATAGTAGTTCATGTTTAGTATCACTCTTCTATAACAATAGAAAACCAATAAAAATGTTAGCAAATCTTTTCGTCCTTTTCACATTGTATTGCATATGGTATAATACACTTTGTCATGATGTTTGTAACGCATGGAAATGAGAGAGGGTGAAGCATGCCTGTCTCACTTAATGGATAATGGATATGATAGGGTATGACAGCGATAATCATTGTACTACATCTGTTTAAATCTGAACTTGTCACTCAGTTTTTCAACTATGAACTTTGATACAGAAACGACATACTCTCTAGTCTTACAGTTAATAAGTAAGTCTTCTGGTGTCAGACACGACAACTTATTCCATACAAATAGTCAAACAGATAATCTGATGAAATCAAAGTTCCACGATTACAAGGGGACATGGACATTATCTCATATATATACATATTATTATTCGCAAAGTTCCTAGGTGGAACTACACGGGCCTCAACAAACAAATCTATAATTCGATTTATCTAAAGCTAAAAAAGGAAAGGTATAATTTAGTCCTGATTTTTGTGAACTATACTGCTTAAGCTGTTCTTGTGATATCATCTTAGGCAATGTGTGCCCGATCCACTTAAATTTACGGCGACAGACAGGTGTTTGTTTGGATTGCAGGCCAAAGATCAGCATCTGCTCTATAACGTCGGGCCAGAATATCCGCATGATCTTGCAGAGACAGCGGTTAAGGAAAGATTGCAACGTTTGAACAGCTTTGTGCGTCTGGAAATGTGCGTTGCTCTCCATACCTTGTCTAGCGATTACAAGGGGACATGGACATTACCATACGAACAGCCAAATCACAACTCAATGGGGTTTTGAACTGATTTACTGCCCCCTTCCTCTATGACATATTTCAACATTTTACAAGTTAAAGAGGACTTAAACAGATTTGAAAAGAAAATTTCACACAATATGTAACAAAAAATTATGTAGCTTACATGTAACCTAAAGGTAAAATACCGAATCTTCATAAGTTTTTTGTCCTGCTAGCAGATTATATGACGATTTAGTCGCTAATAGGCCCACTTGCGGCCGCGGTAACGAGGTGCACTAGGTGACCACCCTTTCCCTGATCTAATCTTAGTGCAACGGGTTAACCCAAAGCAGACGGCTCATTACCGTACACAGTTAACCGGAGTACCTAGATAAATACTAGGTATAGTCTCCATACAAAAATCAAAATAACTTCGTGGTTTGTAAACTTATTTCCTGCACTTAAATTTGTCTATTCCTTCCAAATTTATCTAGGATGAGCTGACTCATGTGGCAGAGTTCAAAATTAAGCTATTAAAAATAAGCTCCTCATCTATAAAACTATTCGTTAGGCAGAATGGACTTATGGCATTGAAATCTGGGGTACAACTTTGAAATCAAACCCTAAAATTATAAAAAGTTTTCAATCCAAGCTCTTAAGGAGACTTGTGATCGCTGAATGGTATGTCCGCAACTCTGTCATTCGCAGAGGCCTGCAGGCGGCAACGGTGATTAAGGGAATCCTGATATGCAGCAAACAACACCTCATCACGCTGGAATCACATGAAAACATAGCCTGAACACTCGCAGCCTAACACTTTACCATCCCTTGGATCTCCCTTTTAGATTACCGGATGTCTAAGCTATCAAGCTGATATTTAGAATAGAAATCAAAGCTCCTCGACTAGTACTTGAAGACATGATTTCTGTATGCAAAAAGTTCGATGAAGCTTTTATGAACTGCTTTCCCCGCATTTTCTTCTCTATTATTTTCACTTAATATTGATTGAAATGAAATATGTACTCAATATGTCTCAAGAATTGGACCCATCTGACATCAATATTGTATCAGTAGCTCCCATACAATCTTATGATAAAATAATCGAATGCTTAATGAGTTTTTGTATCGAAAAACTTTTCGCATCTCTTGAGATAATCAATACAAAACTGCTTACAAATCCATTGTGGAAGTGAAAATACACACTAGTATAACTATAAATTTGGACCAACTCGAACCAATATTTGATATAGCTGCCAGATAAACCCTTCAGTATTTATTAATTTTTATATGGTAAACTTTCGAATTTCTCAATATACTCAAACCCAACTTTCCAAATTAAATTAAAATCCCATTTTATATAATACGAGATGCAAAAATCGGGTGTGAAAAATAATATTGATACAGATTAAAACCTAATGGGAGATGATTACGAAGCATGGATAATATTGAATTCTAATATAACTTCCAGTGATACTCTTGAAGATTATATTGATGTCGACAATGAGATTTCCACAGCAGGCTTTCTTTCAGATGAGGAAAATATTAAACATTATCACTCAATTGCACTCCAAGTGCCATGACAGATGGTGGCGAAGGTTCTGAGAAAGAATTTATTCAGCCAATTTCTAAAAATAAGAGGCTTTAGTAAATCGATATTAAGGCTCTGTTTTGCTTTTTTTTTATGTTTTGTAAATTTGAAACATTGATTTACATTTTTAGGTACTGCCATCACTTGTCTTCACTTCACTCTAAGGTATTGTTATTGTAACACTCTTGTATAATATTGTATTACCATAAAACATTGGTCTGATATTTGCAATGCATGAATGAATTGATAATCCCATAAATTATGGATTAGATCAATAATGTAAGAAGAAACCCAAACCAAACGAGCCTAGGCTGAGAATCCATTCGTGTCATTGTGTAATATTGTACAACACAAGACTCATCTGTCACAATGATTTCAACCACTAGACATAAATAACTTATGTAAAGTGTATGGACACTTTGTTAAGGCCAAAAAATAATGATTTTTTTTTTCTCTTATGCGGTTTTATTTTGTTTTATTTCCTTTTGGTTATTTTGTTATTTTTATTTGGAAATTTAATGGACTTTTAACACATGCAAAATGTTTTTAACAATTGAAACACAAAGTTTTAGATGATCACTACTGATCAGTGATCACAGATGCTTGTCGGTCTCCACACACTCATTTTGTTTTCACTAAAGAACTTAATTTATTTTTTGTATATTTTTATTTTAATTCTTCTCTTTTTTATTATTCTTTTTTCAAAATACAAAATCAGAAACACAAAACACAATGCGGAAAAACTCAAAGTTTTCTTTTGAAATATTGTATTTAACAAGGAGCAGCAGCAGCAGCAGCAGCACAGCAGAATCAGCAATAAATAAACGAACGATAAATTTTTCGAAAAATCACAAAAGAAACTCACAAAATAAAATTTTACAAAATTTTTACATTTGTTACAAATGATGGCGATAAATAAAGAAATAAAATTAAATGAAAAATAACAATGAAAAACTACAAAAATATTATACGAAATATGTGGAAAAGCGCGACAAGCCAATAATAATAACAAAAATAACACACAGCAAATAAAAAAATAATGAAATTGGAATAAAAAGAAAAAGACACAATAAAATTGACACTAAAAACACCAAAAACCACGGACTTCTTTACTTTTTTTTCCTTTTTCTTCTACAATAGAATATATTCTATATAAGTAGTTCCGATTCCGAACCGAACCGATGCAGAGCACACACACAACTGAATAACTGAAATCAACTGACTGAATAGAAAGAAAATTATATAGAAGAACAGCGAAACAGAACCAGAGAATTAGAATTGGAACCAAAAAGCTAAAAAGCTTCAAACACAAAAACAAAAAAGAATTCAAAATAACAATAATAATGATAATATTGACGATGATGACAATGGTGTAGTGATGATAATGATGACGATGATGACAATAATGATATTGCTCATTGCTGTCGCTTCTTTTGTGACAAATTGTTGTTGGTTGTTGCGCCCATTTGGTTTTTTTTGTTTTTTAATTTTTGTATTTTAGATTCTTAGCTTTTTGTTTTAGCATATTCACTGCTTGCTCTCTCTCTCTCTCTCTTTGATGGAATAAATATGAATGCGGCAGAGATCAGCATTACACATTACAACAGTCACAGCACTGACTAACATTGTAGAGAATGAAAGTGTCACTCATAGCAAATATAGGAGAGAGAGAGAGTGAGCTTAATAAATAAAAGTGAGAGTGAAGCTTAACTAGTCACTCAAGAATCGATCATCATGATGAAAGCATGCATAGGTAGGTCAATATTATGACACAAAGTTCGATTGAGTGAGAAAGAATGGAAATAAGTGTGGGAGAGTCAAGCATTTACCGTTAGTTATGAGTTAAAAGCACAAATACTGAATACAAAAGAGAGAGAGAGAGAGTAGAGATTCGGAATAGCGGAAGGAAGTGCAAAGTGTTAAGGAGAACTTGAATTATGATGATGCTTGTTCTTTGTTTCATTTTCTTATTTCTTGTTTCAGAATAGTAATTTTAAAAATAAAAATGGAAAAGGTAAAGAGAAAAAGAAAAACAAAATGTGTGTGCTAAGCAAATATTTAATATTCTAAAAGAACAAAAAAGAGGGGAAAATTTTCAAATAAACCAAGTATTGTACAATAATAAAACAACACAAGCAAATGCCAAAGCTCAAGTATCTTGTTTGCATGTAATTTGTGTTTTTTGTGTTCATGAGTGTTGATAGTTTTGTTACACTTAAAAAACAATTAAATGTGGCAATGTTTACATTTATGTATTGTAATAATAAATTTAGTTGTCATCAAATGATAATAAACTATTGCTGAATAGTCAAAATCAATAAGCACAATTAATTAAAAATGGAATAAGTATTTACATATATTTAGAAATACTTTTTGTAAATAAATACAATCTTTCGTTAATGTTTCCTTTATACCCTACAGGTATTGTCGTACCGAGTACATACAAACATACATACATTCATGATGCATTGATTAAATGCAAATTGTTGTAACATTTCATAGAATGTGTGGTTCAACAAAATTATGATCCTTTCCGGCTTAGTCTCTAGCCTTTTTGGACACAGCAAAGGCTATTAAATTTTATAGACAGGACTGGACTGTCTCTTTTAAAGGGCGCTTTATCTTCGTTGCATATTCATTTAATAGTCTTTGGACACAGTATGGCAATCTCAAAATACATCAGTCTCAATCTATTTATCGTTTTCTACCTGGCTAGGAAATAAGAGAGGCCCCGCAAAAGATAATAACGCCGACATCTACATTTGTCCACTGTATAGACATGTGTCTCCACCACACACTATGGACATGCGGTATTGGTAATAAGACCTATACATTATCTATAGCACAGGAGGCTAAGGGAACCCTACCATTACTCATTTGTGAATGGTATCTGTCATGTAAAAAACTAAATGTCTTTACGAAATTCCTAAACGATGCCATTTTTGAAAATGCCCTTACACACTTACACCTGAACTTAACTTATTATTTCATTCTTCTCTCTTCCTCGACTTGTGCGCCTTCACATTTCAATTAATAAGATCTGCACTCTCATACATACACCTTTACTTATTCTCATCTCTTTGCTAACACATGTACCTTTACTTATTTCTGCTTTACTACTTTATTCTCATCTCTTATATTCCTCTTCCTTTCGATGCTTTCCTATACACATACACCTTTCTTATTCAAGCTCTTTAACACTTCATTCTACTCTCTTTCTCTCTTGTAATCATTTCATTCGATGCTTGCCTACATACACCTCAACTTATTTGTGCTTTATCAGCATTTCATTCTTCTCTCTTCTGGACTTCCCCTCTGCCTTCACGTAACAGATTTTTCAATGATAAAACTAATTAAAACGATGATAGAGTTAAGTATCAATACTAAATAGTTCGGAAAAACGTGACGAAAACGAAATATCTGGAATTTTTTTAAGCTTTTATTCAAAGTGTTATCTTCTTGCTTCAACAGTGATTCAAATTTGAACAGCACTTTCAAAGCACGTATCGAAGTTCTCTATGTTTTCGAAGTGATTTTCATTCCTCACTTTGGTTTGAGCTTAGTTTCTGGAAGTGATTTCTGCTTATCAAATTCAGTAACAAACTTTAAGCAGACCCAAATCGTTATGATGAATGAGTCATATTGTTTATCTGCCCAAATTCAAAGCCTTTTCCATCATTATTACAGAAGCATTGCGGTTATTTGCTACAAAATTGCGAACTTTCAGTAGAACTAGCCGAAATTGGTTTCCCTTCACTTTGTCATTCTTTAGCCATCAAAAAAAAAAAATATATCGTTTATGACACTGGATTACATTTGTTCTGCTTAAGCATTCAACGCCGTTTACTTGCTACATAGACTGGATAATTTTTAACAAAGATTTACCGAGTTTTACATTACATGTATTGAATAACATCCCATATTATGTTCCTTACAAAATCAACAAATGTCAGCTGTTCGTGGTAATGTCTAGGAATGTTAAAAACTGCCTATAGAGGACGACGTGACTAGTTACTGATACTTATATGATACTTAATTATCGCACCGTGTAATACACATATGATAATAATAAACTCTGGTAAATAGAAGAAGTAGTACTCTTATAACCAAATACACTTTCTGTGATGTTTTAAATTGAAATCCAAAATTGTTACTCTGTAACAAGTAGATAATTTATCTCAATTTGTGTAGATAGTAGTAGTAGTAGTACATAATACAATACATTATCATTCAAATGATGGTTTTTAACAAATACGTTTACTTTACATAAAATATGTGTACTGTTGCTTTTTATAACAAATTCAAGATCTTAATGTATGTATACATTTTGTTTATGAGTTTATTGTAACCTTGTTGTCTTGTCTTTCATAAAACAATTTGCTTTGAGAATCTTAGACCAATTTTTCATATAAAAACTAACTATGAAGACTACTAGAACATGTAACTTTGCAACTTTAAGATTTGTTCCTAGAACTCAAGACGTAATGCCCATAATTGGTTTAAACTGATAAGTGGACAAGGTTTTGGCAATCGAAAAGAATGCGGTATATTCTTTATAAAACCAGGCCTCATTGTATCTCATTTGAGAGTCACTTCATGTAAAAGAACATTCATTTATTATAGAAATACAGATGAAAGTTATTTCCCAGTCGACTTAATGTATCAAACTTTAATTTATCATATTAAGAATATTATAAGAATATTTTCTTTATGAAGCGTCGAAATAAAAACAAAAATAAAATAATCAACTTTTTCTCTAATGTCAAGTATAAAAATAAATTTAAAAAAAAAAAAATCACTCACACTTTGCTTAATGGATTCTCGTCATTGCCCAATTTATTGTTTGTTATTAGTTTGTTTATCATAAAATAATTTAAATCATGGAATTTAACGATAAAAACAAATGAACAAGAAATGAAAAACTTGCAAAGTTCTTCTTATCAACAACTGTAATTGTTTACTACAATATACTCGTATGTATAATTGCACATAATTTTCAGAATAAAAAAAACTACAAAGAAATTTTTATTCATAATTTCAAATTTTTCATGTGACAACTGTGATCTGTGGTGAATCCCCACATGGAACCACCAAATGCCATTATTGGATATGGAAATTTTGTTGTAAATGCGTTTTTTTTCTTGAAATTTGAAACATTAACTATTTGACCAAAGGAGGACAAACTCAATAACTTTATCTTTTGATTGAAAAATATTTTAAGCACTTGACATTTCAATTAAAAATAAAGAAATATTGTATATATAGAAACAAATCTGATTTATAAATCAAAGTGTTGTACTATATTTATAACTAAACGTGTTGGTGCTAAGATAATGGGATCTCATAAGTTTTACCTTATCACTTGAAGTGATTTTTCAGCCATGAAGTCAATGAATTTGGGGTCGTATCTGACGTCAGTTGAGTAAGCTATCGACATCAGTTAACGTCATTACTTTAACAAAAACTATAACAAGATACTGCAAAAGAATATTATCTTCAGTTGATTAAAGTATACAAATGGTACCTTTCATACCACAACAGCTCATACTTTATCAAATACTTACATATGTAGTTGCCGGATCATTTAAACTTTTGGTATTTTATTCAACTTTCTTTACAGAAATTGTGAAAATGCCAGAACACAGTTCAAAATCTGAGGTTACTTTGGGTTTTTTATGGGGATTATGTCTTTCCAGTCATCGGGAAACTTTAGTTATTACATATCCTGTTCTATTAATTACTCTTAGAAGTTACTAATTTGCAGAATGTGGACACCCTTTCATCAAGTTTTAATCAACAAATACAAGATACTTTTTTGTATTGTTTTAAAAATACTACCTACTTTTCTGACGAATGACTAGCAATGAAAAACAGTTGATAGGCTTACTAGCTTTAAGTGAAAGACACTTATGTGTGTTTCTAGAGGCAAAATCATTAATGATTTACCCGAAGTCCATTCCCGAAGCAAATCATTCTCTATACTAAGCAATGACAGATATGCGTCATCGTCGTACGTAGACTATTTTAAATAATTTTCATTTTAGAAAATGGGCGTTCCTTCCTCCAATTACCAACCATCAACACTAAATACATTCTCAACACCATTTCAATATTAGGGAATGCAGTGACGAAGTTATTATCAACCAGAATCCTGTAGAAAAACATCTGTTTTGGTTCACTGCCGACATTGTAATCCTTCTTGAAGGCATCTATCAAGGCTACATACTGGAATAACTCATTCCCAAGACTGATTTGAAGATCGTCCTTGCAAATTTTAATAAACGTGTCGGCAGCCTTCTGCAGCTTCAATAAACTCAAATCCTCAATTGCTGAAATAAAACTACCTACTCGAAATTTTTCATTGGGTGGCAGCTGAGATTCTAAGGATTTCGCATAATCTAGTGGATTGACCCTAACATTCCTTTGAAAAGAAATCAGATCAATCAATATTAAAGACAAAATTGATTATACTAAGTATAATTATAAAATATTGGATGACAGAGTTCTAACGAGGGCACATGACCGCCCATACAAAGAAATTTGCAATAGTTTGATGAAGGGAAAGCTTCCCAAAATATGGACACCGTATTTGCTCACCATTGACATGAATCCCTTATACCATGTAATCAAACTCTATGAGTAAGATTTCGAATTTCTTCCTCACACATCTTACAATAGCATCTTTGAATTATTACCTCTAGCTAAACTAGCTAAAAAATCGGTCGAGTGCGAGTTGGACTCGCACACGAAAGATTCTGTACGATTGCACAAAATCTAACACTGTGTATGGAAATTTATTGCTCGTAAAGCTTGTACTTCTGTATGAAGTTATGAAAAATTAATTTGATTTTGTTTTAGACGCACCTTAAATTGTACTACAAGAAATGAACCAAAATGAGAAACCGACGGATGGACGGACGGACGGACGGCGAAGGCTTAGTAATAAGCTTGGCACCCTTTGGGTATAGTGCTGTATCATAAGAATAATAAAGAATTGGAGTCAGTGGTTGCTGACTATATTAAGGATTGCAATGAGTTTTTCTCAAAACAATAATATTGAAGCTAATGGACATCACTGGGAATATGGTATGTTAAGAAATATAGATAATTTTCTTGTACTACTTTCTATTTCATCATTAATCTTTCTTAGACATCAACAATGCCGTACTTGAATTGCTGTGAAATACTTCTGTTCGACATTTTTACTAAAATTTATAAAGAAATTAGAGTACAAGAATTCCATTTATCGTTTGTATGTGGTGGATCGATCTATGGATGACATTATGACGTGTTTGTTCCAAATTCCAACGCAATACCTTGAAAATTGGGGGAATACTTTACATACACACAAGCAAACAAACTGATATGTCTACCATAGATTGATTTGTATTCTCATGCTAAATAGACATATACTACATTCCAAATATACATCGCCCCATGACTTTGAGTTCTTCTTCTTTTTTAATGCTATAAGTTTTTGGTAGAAGGCATCAAATACAATAAATATCACACGTTTTTTGAAACCATCATTAAAACATAAATAGAACCACGACGTTCCATTCCCTACCAACTCAATATACATACAAACTCGTACAATACCATAAAGTTAATGTGCGTGTGCTGATGCGTGTTTATAATACGAGTATCTACAATATTTGGCCCAGTTTGTTAGTTTGTCTGAAAATTTGGCCTATTCTTTGTATGAATACGTAAGTGTGTCATGTTAACAAAACATTTATGTCTTCAAATATGTGTATAGTACCATACTACAATAAATTTCTTTGCTAATTTATTGTTTCATCAAAATGGACTAACTAACAAATAACCAACTAAAGAGGAACAACTAGGATAACTAAGTTAGGGGTGTCTGTCAGTCTGTCACTCTACCATGTTGTTGTCTTGTCATAATTAGAATCAGACGCCCCAAGCACACAGCATGATGCTATGCTATTAGAGCCCCTTTAGGGGTGGGTTAGAGGCCAAATTGATTTTCCTTATTGCGGAATTGACTTAGCAAAATGTTAAAATAAATACCATAATAATAAGAAACAGAAAAATAATAGACCAAGTATACTAAATGAAAGCAAAAAAAAATAAAGAACAAATTATGATAAAAGAGAGAGAAATGAAGAAGGGGGGTGGTTGGTGTGGTGAGTAAATAAAAGGAAAAACTTACTTAAAAATTCAATTACAAAGTAAAGAGAATCACCAGAAGAAGAAATTGTAGTGGAAGTGGAAGTGAAAGTAGAAGTAGAATTTTCCTGGAAAATATCAAAGTAATTTAATTTCAGAACGTGACTTCAAACGATGGCAAAACCATTAAAAAGTTAGCCAAATGCACCATCAAAGCTTAAGGCAACAAACTACAGAAATAACAACAACAAGAACAACAACAACAGTAAAAACAAGAAAATAACAGAAAGAAGTACTATGTAATCAAACAGAGGACTGAACATTATCTTTCTTGGGTTTCACTACACAACTAAATGCCATTCCTATACTTTAAGAGTACAGAAATTGATATAAAAAGAATACTTTATATAGTAGGTGCTACAGCAAATACTGGTCTAATCGATCTAATTTATGGATGTATTATCACGTAAGTAAGACTAATTGATTAAGAAAGAAAGTGTCCCTTGCAAAATCTAAGAAAAACATTCTCTTTTATTGTATACTAGCTTGCCCGGCGCGCTTTGCTATGTTACAATTTTGAGAGCGAACACAATTTCTTGAGGGAATTGTCCAGTCTTTGTAGATAATGGACTTTGGCAAAACTCTTGTGCGTACACCCACATACACCTTAACTTATATCTGCTATGCAAAAGCAATCAAATCACAAACAACGAACCACACAGTTGATCTCAGTGACCAACATATACAAAAAGAAGATAACGAAGAGCGCAATACTCTTGTGCGCACTCAGAGAGGAAAAATACATCAATAAAAAAAGAACACAAAATTCAAGAAGAAGCACAGCATAAAAACGTACGGACGTTTCTGTGCTTGGCTGTGGAAAAAATTTAAAAATCTTAATTCTAAGAAAGCTATGTGTCAATTTTTAATACATTAAAAAAGTAAGTATCCTATGACATTCAGTGACAACGTATCATTCCACTGGTGAAAGAATATTTAAAATTGGATAAGTCGTTTCGAAGATTACCCGTATCATCTAAACAAACATTACCTCTTTATTATATTAACTATAGATATAGATTATAGATGTACCATATATCATAGATACACAATCCTATTTCGATCACCGTCTACCTCGCGTTTTATATAATTCTAGTGCCTCCCAAAATTTTACCGTTGCTATACATTACTTCAACGCCTCATAATTTTCTCAGAGCCTTCTACCGCCTCCATGAAAGCCTTCAGCACCCACAAGGGGACGTTATCACCCATTTAGGGAACCTATGGCATATAGTTTTGGTATATGTTATGTTTATCATATTCAATACTTGTGTGAAGTTTTAAGGCTTTAACTTGAGAAATGTCTTTGAAGTTCCAGAGAAGTTTAAGTAGAGAAACAAACTTACGAGAATGAGGTAATTTTGGTTTTTGTATGGATGGAATGGGAAGTATATATGGAAACAGATTAGATTAGATTATATTAGGGGAAGGACAGGAACTAGTACACCTAAGCACTGCGGGCGCAAGTAATAAACCCCGTAATCACAGTTCCTCCGAGATTCTGGTATTCATCAAGAATTCCAAGATCTTCTTCGGAACCTACAATTTCAACTAGTTCCATGTACTGGTTTCTAAGGTGACTGACTCATCTTCTTCATTACGTAGTCTACACAGATTTGTTTCATTAGTCTGCAGTGTCCTGTCAAAGAGACTTGAGATTATCCGAATACCTATCCGTGTCAGTAATTCCTGTGTTGTTTTGCGAAATCTAGTTGGCAAGAAGAGTTTAGCCACTCCAGCATTCCACGTATCTACCCAATGGCAATGTGAAATCGAACTCAAGGCAGTCCGCAGAATGACTATGGTACAATGAGGACTTTCAGTATTCAGGAGTCTCTTTACCAAAGTACCAACATTTAAGTTTCATAGATTAAAAACTGAGAGAGAATAAACCATTCATTATACATACTATTCTGTGCATAACAAACTTCATTTCAAAGTAAGCATAACCTTTCACAATCTATGTGAAGTGTACGAGTATAACAAATAATTGTACATAAACTGAATAGTAAAAAGAACAAAATATACTCTATTAAAGTAGGTAAAAGAATCACAAGGACTTAAATTAAGTCAAACAAGAGTCAACAACAGAAAACGTAACTCTAACAATAATGAAACCAAAAACCTCAACAACAACAATAACATAAATACCAACAAAAGCCTAATTCGCTATATTAATTTAAGGTTAAAGTTTGTGCCAAAAAAGAAGAATCAGCATGAAAGAATATTAAATTCGGTAGCACAGAAGATAAAAATACCTTTTAGGAAGAATATAGATGAAAAAAATGATAAGAAAATACAAAGTTTTCCTTTAAACATGCATAAAATTTGAATAAGCTAATGATATGTAGGAGTTTTAAGCTGTGGTAGTCTGATTGTTCCGATTTTGAACAGAGATTATGTTTGGAAAGTCTAAGTCTTATCAATGAAGTTTGACATTCTAAAACTCAAAGAAGGTGCTTGTACAAAAACTTTAGGCAGGAGCTCAAAAACTACGAAATTACAATTTATATAGGACAAATGACTTTGTTGCATATCCCAAGATTATCTAACAATAAATTGATTGGAATTCTGTTGTGACATATCCCGAGATTACACACAATTTGTTGTTGGGTATACCAAAATTTAAAATAAGAAAGAAGGACTTCCTTTTAAAGAGCCATTTGTCAAGTCTATATAATTTCATAGTCTTTGAGGAGCTACAAATTCTTTTGGATTGATTTTTCGTTCTAATTGATGTACTATTGTATAAGTATAAGTCTGATATTCCCAAGTCTTTGCTGATATGAGATGTTTATATGTAGATATAGTCAAACTTGTCAATATTTGGGAAAAGTTAAGTTAATCTATACATGTATAAGTTAACATACACGTCTCTGAGCTTGGGTAGCGCTTGTTTTCAATCGTTGTTGACAATAAGCGGTACCTCGGCAGCGTAGTCGCTGCTAATATTGTTTATGATTGCGTGGTTAAGAAGGTGCTGAATGCTGAAGGAAGCACAACATGCTCTGGCTTCCTTCTCTAATTCTCTGCCAGTAATTTGTAATATCCCAGGAATTGAATGCACATAGTGCAGCCATTTGGAATGCAAATTGCTGGAAATTCAGATTCAATAGTTAAATTCCAAATAACCTATGCACACAGTGCAGTCCCCGGAATTTAATTTCTTATTTAGCGCCCGAACAAATAGATTGGCATCTTAGTAGCTTTAATAATTTTATTGCAAAAGTATTCCAGCCACTATAACTTAATTGAATTCCCTACATTTGAACTAATCGGGACATATATCAATCGTCATCATTGTGTGTGGCAGTAGCCCCAAGTCTCCCATCGTGCACTATGGTGGTTGTGGGTCGATGGCTACAATGGTGTGGAAGATCTGGGGGTTGAAAGTTGTAGAGTTTTTTTTCTAGAAAAATTCGAGAATTTTTTTAAAGTTCTACAATGTCCTGAAACATTCTTAAATTCCAGAGGAGCGGGAACTTGCAGCTAGTTTTATCATAATCAATCAATCAGACGCTTTCTTTGCAGTCCTCGGTTTCTTCCAGAAATAGAAGAACTCAGACTAAGTGACTGCTTGGCATATGGTAGATACGAGTATAGATGAGACTAGGCTAGATCATTTCCCTTTTCTTTTTGCTGATCTTGTTTAATAGGGTCCCCATGTCGTCTCTTTTTCAATACTTTACAAACATCATAACCAAGTGCTTATACCTTTAACACACTGTAGTATAAGGGATAAGAAACCAAAAAAAAATGAGTGAAAAAAAACATAAAATAAACAATCATAAAGCTTAATCAATATTAGTAAAGTAAGTCGTAACAGAACTGAAGAGAAAACAAAAAAAAAATAATAAAAACAAAAAATTAAATGAAAATGAAAATGAAAAACGCATGAAAAAGTTTTATGCATTCACGCAACCAACTTCAGCGAAGGCGACCTCAAAAAAATAAATAAAACGCACAATATTCATGCATTGACAGGAGAAGAAAACTACATAGAAGAAGAAGGATAAGAAGGAAATTTGACGAGAAACAACTCGTAGAAAAAAAAAAGGCAAAAAGACGGAAGGAATAAAGGCGTTTATAACGATGTGATATGATGCGATAGTAAATACTCGTTCACTCAGTCACTCAGTCAGTCAGTCATATATGTACAATACTTTCTATTAAAACTACGTAAGGTCATATATAGAGCACATACATATACCTTATCCAACTCCAACTGTCTTATACAGTAAATCAGAGGTTCTTAAGTCATTCATGATGGTCTGCGAAACAAATTTGTTAAATATTAGATCATTAATACATACAACTTCATGATATTTTCTTCAATAATTTTTGTTGACTTGCCTTTAAAGGAAACTTTAGATGTTATCTTAGAGAATGCAGTTTGGCAACACCTTACATACTAATATAAACAGTGTGATTCCCCTTAACTTCAAAAATATCATTATTTCTTAGTGAAAGTCAAAATAATAGAAGGATTCGATTCATTTCAGTGTTGGAGCGGAACCTTTTTGTGAAGTAAGTCTAAGTGCTCTTCGTATAGAAGTGAAACATAATGGATTAAAGTGGAATAATCTTTTTAGATGGGTCAAAACGTTTTCCTAAAGAGAGCTGTTATGATTTGCAGCTATGATAAGAAGGAAATATGTTTGGATGGGATCCAGTCCTTGGTATTGATAAGTTTAAGAACTCCTGCAATAAACTGTTCGTTCATTAGATGTTTAACTTTGAGTGGGTGTGTGTGTGTGTGTATGTATAAGTGTACTATATAACGGTATTTAAAAAGCATTGCTTTTGCTTTTACTTACTTTGGTTTGCTTTCAGTATTGTGCACGCACACGTCAAAAATTTATTCTACTCAGGGAAAATACTCGTCCACATAATCAAACATTGTAAATACACGCAAACATACGCATAAACATACAAACACACACAAACAACGACACTCAAACACATATATACAGACACATAGGGGAAGATATAGAGAAATCTAAAAACACTTTTACTACTGATAGCAGCAGCAACAACAACAACAGCAGCAGCAGGTAAACGAAAGCCAAGTAAGTCGTATTTAATAAATGTATGAGTATTTATTGTTGTATGTACTAGTATATAAAATTGTATATAACTTTGATATTGTATGTACATAAATAGATAGACAGATACCATAGATAGATAAATAGATAGATAGATAGATGAAAGATAGCGAGAGTTAGATAGATATTGCAGATGACAGATACATATATGTATATAGATACCAGAAACTGGGATTCAACTTTGTACTTGTATAGCATATGTATGTGTATATGCCACATATAAACACCACTCATAAGCAAAACGTCACTCATACTCTTCTATTAAATAAATACTCATTCAATTGGTTATCATCTCTCACTCTCTCTCTCTCTCTCTATCTCCCTCTCTCGCTGCTATCATTTTCTATATCCTTTTCTATATCTTTTGAACTTATTCACATACATGCATACATACATGCATATACAGAATGAGTTTTAACCTCAAGCGGAAATAGGAGCTACAACAGAAGACAAGGGACCAGGAGTAGAACGAGTATCAGAGAAGTGGGAGCAGCATCAGAGAAAGCAGGAGCAGCATCACCAGCATCAATTTTAGCGCAAAAAAACAGCAACAATTGAGCTCAATTGCTGAAGCTGCTGCTGCATTGAATGAGGAATCCATCCATCCATCCACCTTTCTTTTTGCAACTTTCCTCCTTCTACTTGCTACTTTCCATTTTCTATTGCTTTATTATACCCTATAAATTTATAACTGTTTTTTTTAAACACATAAAGGATGCTGCAAAACAAACAACAACAAAAAACTAGGAAAGGAGGATGAGTAGTAAATAATGAAAAGAAAGTAAAGTATGAAGAAAGAAAAACACAAACAACAAACACCAATAAAAAAATAAAACAATTTCAGGTCAGTTTGACTTGGTTTGGTTTTGTATTTCTTTCTTTAAGTCTTCAGTTTTATATTTTTTTTTTTTGATTATTTTCCTTTTTTTTTATTATTTATCTTTTACAACTAAAATTTTTACCGGCAAATTTTGTTGGTTTTATGTACGAGTACAATACAATATTGTTTGTTGTTGCATACTTTGTGGCGTTCCCCTTTATGTCAGTTTGCCATACTCTAATAAAAGTTCCTGTCTTTTCTTTTTACTTTACTAAAAAGATCCTTTATTTAATTTTACTCTACTATAAATTGGTTCACTGTTCTTTTGGAGTTCTGTTCTTCTTTTTTATTTTGTTTGAATTCTGTTCTTTATTTGTTGTTTTTTGTATGCTTTTGTGATTCTTTTGTAATTTATTTTTTTGGTTTTTGTTTTTGCCAGTTTATGTTACTAGTTGCCTTTGCCTTTGAGGCTTTGAACTTATTTCTGTCACTGACTACTGATTATACCATACACTGCATACACTGAGAAGAGTCGAGTCGAGTTGAGTTGAGTTGCATTGCATTGCGTCTCGAGTCCAATTGAGAATTTTTGCGCATAGTAAACTATGTCGGCCAGTCGGTCGATGCGGTTATAGTAAAATATTAGTAGATGTGGATGTAGACATGGATGCTGCTGCATTTACTTGTTCTTCTTCTTCTTGTTATCCAGTTTTTTATATATGTATATACATATGTATATATTTTAAATTTTACTTATGTATGAGTCGTCTCTCAGTTGGGTCTATGGTAAGTGTGCCTGTGTGTCAGTATCCTATGTAGTGTATGTGTGCCAAAATCCGGGCGAAAATTCAGTTCAGTTGAGATGAGTTCAGCTGCATAGAAAACTCAATTGAGCAGAGCCAAGGGAAGACAGAAGCAAAAGCAGCAGCAGCAGCAGCATCACGAACAGTAGCATCAGCAGCAGCAGCAGCTAAAAGACCCGAACTCAATTCGTGGAGTTTTGAGAATTTTTGACGCTGCAGTGAGCCACTTTAGGACAACAACAATAACAACAACAACATCAGTACGAACAACAACAACACCATGATAAATAAAAAATGAAATAAGAACACCGGTGAGATACCAGAAACCAAAAAAAAAAAAAAAAACCCAAATGACCAAGTTTTGTTGGTATTTTTTACACTTCTTCCTACTATTCATCCATCCTATTTTTATTATTTACTATTTCTTTTTTTATTTGGTTGAAATTTCTCACTTTTATTTATTGTTGTTTTTTGTTGTGTTTTTCTTTGTAACTAACTAACACCCAATGAAAGTAAGTACAATAAGAAGGCGCCTCATCATCATTTTTTTAATTTTAAATAAATTTATATACACGTACAACAGTCGAGGATATGTCTATTGGTCGACTGACTTACTTTGGTAAAGTTCAAAAGTCAGCGGTCGCAACCACAGTAAAATTAAAAAAATATAAAAAACAATAGAAGGTAAAAAACAAAAAACAATTAAAAAAACAATTGAACAATACAAACAAAAACCAAAGAAAAAACTCATAAAGAAAGAAAGAAGTTTTTCCGAATAAAAATATTTTTAGGACCCAAAATGAAAAATTAAATAAAATAAAATACAAACAGTAAATAAAATTTATTGAATAAATAAATTTAAAAAAATTTCCTTGCATTAAAAAGAATGACACATGAAGAAGGATGAATATATGAATATTTTTTCAAATTTTTCTTACCTTATTTTCTTTTTTTTTTTGGAATATTCAAACATTAAATTAAATTTATAAAATGCTTCTTTGATAATTCTTGGATTTTTCTTTTGCTCCCTTTCCTTAACATCAGTTAACTGATATTCTTCACATTACTCTTCACTGCACTTTACGACGACGACAACACTTGAATTCAATTGAATTCACTTCACTTGGCAATTTGGCATTCAATCATTTATTCGTTCATCCATTCATTTCAGTCATCAGTTTAATAGTCATTCACTAAAGGATTTTGATTTAAAGTTCAATCATTTTCTTAACTTCTGTTACAGTTTCTTATCATTTATTGTAGTATTTTAGTTAGAGAAAAAATTGTGAAAAAAATAGGAAAATATGTTTATGTTTCATTTGGCATTTTTACTCTCTTGTGGGAAACATCTGTTAGTTGTTATTTATTTTTCTTGGAAATTTGGATTTTAATTTGCTGTTTGTTACACTCGTACATACTACTACACACATTTTGTTTTTGTATTCGCTCTATGTATGCCGTTAACCGAATAAGAAGAAGGTAGCACCAAGTTGCTAAGAACAGTTAGGTTTTTGTAGAAAGAAAGAAAACCGCAACAATGCGCGTAGTATGTCCGCCAACTACCGAATCACTAAACTGAATGATAGTCGTCGTCGCTTGTTCACTTGTTCGTTTGGTGCTTGCTGCTTGGATGTTTGCTTGCGTCGTCGTCGTCGTCATCGTCGTCATTCAAGTTCCCGTTTTACGAAGCAAATTTAAGCTGAGCCGACAGAAAACCCAAAACCAAAACACGATTCAAGCTGAGCCGAGCCGAAGTTCATACTATTAAAAGTGAAGCAAGCAACCGAACGAACAAGTGAACGAATGAAACATGAAGCACTTGCAATGTGGGGGAATTCGGGTTACTAATTATTGCTGCTGTTGCTGTTTGTGTTGTTGTTGCTGTTTGTTTCCATTGCTCCCGTGCTCCCGTTGTTGGTCAGGATGGAAGCCACATACATTCACTCACCCGCATCTCTCTCTCTCTTTGACATAAGATGGATTCTCATTTTGCTCAATTCGCTCTTTGAATTCTTCATACGATTCATACGATGACAATGACAACAACAATAATAAATAGCAACAGCAGAACAGCAGCAGCAGCAAGCAGCACATCAAGTGCAATTGTTGTTTTTGTTTTTACTACTACTACTACTGCTACTATTCTATGTGTTATGAGTGTGAGGTTTCATATGGTTTGGGTGGGTGAGTGATTGAGTGGGTGTTTGGTTGGGTGGTACTAAATGTTTGGTATACAAAATTTCTTGTTGCTTTTCTTAAGTTTTAAACGAAAATAAATGTCTCGGAATGAAGAAATTAATAAGGAAAATGGGGGAGACTAAAATTGTGTCAGCGCAACAACAGCAGTCACAGCTAGACAACCAACCGCCTGCTGGGTGACAGTGGTGGTGGCGTATGTTCCTACAAGGGGCTTATACATAAAAATTAAAATTGTGATACTCTACAAAAGTTTTGGGATAGGAAACTCATGATTTTGATTCATTTTAGATATTGTATCTTTTGTTAGAATGCAATTTGAATGGAATCACATTATCAATGCCCATTAGGTTTAGCTCGCTATTTTTAGATGATCACACATTCTATGTACATACCTGAGATAGTCTAAAGACTTGAATAGTCACCTAGTTATTGTTGCTGAGATAAGTGGTTCTTGGCTAAGAGCTGTCTCGATTGCTTCAGGAATGACGACTAGCCAATATTTGTAGTTATTATTCTTCCGGGCGTAGATCCAATCATCCCAAAAAGATCAACCACTGGTATGTTTGATGAATACAAATTGTAATAAAATTCTTGTAACATTCTGTTATTTGTTGGTCATGACAAAAAATAAATAAATAAAAATGATTTTCTATTTTGTTTTTTTTTTGTTGTTTTTTATTTGAATTCTTTTTAGATCTACAAATACATTTACAGCGGAGGGCGAAAGAACAAAAAATTATTATGTTTATTATGTTTGATTTGTTTTTTTTTTTCTTCTTGTAATTAATTAAATTTGTTATTTATTACTTTTCATCTTCTCACACAACTCATCTCGTCTCATCTGATCTCTATCAATTATCATCAATTATGAAGTTCACTCAGCATGTTAATAAATTTTGTTTTTTATATTTCTTTAATAAATAATTTTGTCATTTTGTTAATAAATCCATTTATCTTTTATGATGGTTTTTTATGTGTTATTTTGTTTTTTTTTTTAAATTTTTTTTATGAATAATAAATTTGTTATAATAAATTTTTATATTGTTTTATTTTAGTTTATTTTATATTTTATTAGTAAAACAATTTGTTTAACAACTAATAAAATTTTTATTTATTCATTTATTTGTTTAATAATTTTTGTATCATTTTTTATTTTTGTTGTTTGTTGGTTTTGTTTTTTATTACAACTAAATTACTGCGATTATCAGATTAAACACAAAAAAAAAAATAATAATAATAAAAGTAAGGAACAAAGATGTATGTAAAAAGAAGAATCATAAACCAATAAACTTAATTTAATTTGCAAGATGAAGAAAGAAAGGCAAAGACAACGACAATGACGTCGATATAATTAAAACTGAAGTGTAAACAAAAAATCATTTTAAAAAATATAAACAAATTATTAAAGATTATTTAGAGTTAGGTGTAAGTGTTTCTATGTGTTGGTTTCTGAGTTGACAATGTATAAGTGTAAGTATTTGAGAAGAAAGTGTTTGACTGATTTGTTCAGAACTTTGGTCATCATTTTATGAATTTCCCTTCTTACTTGTTAAAAATTATAAGAAAAATCACAAAACATTTTTAAAAAAGAAAACACAATTTTTTGTTTTGTTTTTTTTTTTTTTTTTGTCTTTATTTTTTTTCTTTCTTTTATTGTATGAAAAAAGTGACAGTGTGTTTTTAGTTTGTTTTTGTGTGTAGAGAAGCACAGTGAGCGTAAGTAAAGAACTAAGGTGGGGGTAGGGGAAAACGCAGTAGAGCACATAACGGTGAAAACGACAAACAAACAAGCATACACACACACACACATGCACACACAATCCTCCTTCAATTTCTTTAGTGTTCCTTCTTCATTGGAGTCGTTATCATTTCACTAAGTCTTAATCCAAATCGTTGTTAGCCAAAGTACTACTAAGCAAGCGAAAGCAAGTTTCATTTCAAATCATTTCACTTCGCAGCGTTTCATTCCATCTCGTTCCATTCATTTCATTCTCTTGTTCATATTGTTGTTGTTGTTTGCTCTTCTCTTATCATTTAGACTGAGAGAAGTTTGTTGCATTTCTTCACTTCACATACATTTAATTTGCTTGACATCTTCACTTGCTTAGCTGGTAATGGTAGTGATAGTGGTGTGTGTGTGTATGTGTGCTATAGTATTGTTGTAAGTCGCTTTGTTTTTTCTTTGTTTATTTAATTTAGTTTTTTTTAATACTCATAATTTTTATTTTATTATTGTTTATATATATTTTACTTTTTTTTTTTTTCATATATTCATATATATATTTAACTAACTTTTTCTTTTTTGTTTTTTTATGCTTTAATAAGGTTTTTCTTTTCATCCATCATCTTTATCTTCTTTGCTTTGCTTTTTACTTTCTTTTTGTTTTCGTTTCTTTTGTAATATGCTGCATTCCCAACTTTCTTCGATTCGACTAATTTTTGTCACCATCATCATTTCCTTCTTTAATTTTCTTGTTTTAAACTCCTTTACTCTTGTTTAACTATTCTTTATCATCATCATCATCATCATCATCATCATAACTAAATATGCTAAACATTTTGTGGTTTTTTTTTAAATCTTTACTTTTGTTATTAAATTTCTTTGTTTGTTATATTTTTTATATTCTTTGTTTGTTTATCAAAAAAGTGCAAATTTCACATTCAGGCAGCAAGTTGTTGGTTGTTGTTTCTCCCCTTTTCCCGTCTCTACAAATCGTTACCATGGACATGGACATCTTTATCAACATCGATATGATTGACATAATCATTGACATCGATATCTCACCATCACACTCCATCATTCTAAACATTCTTCTTCCCCTTGTTCTTTAATTCGTTTCTCGTTTTTTCATACTTGTTTGTCGCACCTTTTCACATTCAATTTGCCTTCTATCTTTCATCCATAATGAAAATCATTATGATCATTACTTTGTTGGAGTTGGTTTGGAGATTGATTTTTTGTTATATTTCGCTGTATTGTGAGTTTTTTCTTTCATATTTTCATTATTAAAAACAATTTATTTGATGATTTTTCTTCTAAATTTTCTTTTCTTTTGCTTATGTTTTTTTTGCAGTGTATTTTCATAGCTGTTGTTGTTGTTGTTGTTGTTGTCGATTTTATTTATTTTTATATTCTTTTTTAAGCCATAATATTTTTTTTTTCTTTTGTTTTTAATTATAACTAATTTTTTGTTTTTTGTTTGTTTTTATCTTGTTTTTTTTCTTCTATAATTTAAATTTACTTAAATGTTTAAATAATTATCGCTTTTACTTTAAATAATAATAACATTTAAAATAATAATAATAAACTTTTTTTTCTTAAATTTCTTAAAACTTTTTGCTTGCTTTTTCTTGTTGTTGTTGTTGTAGTTTTGCTTCTTAAATTTTCAAATATTTGTTTTATCCAACATTAATTTTCTTATAGTTGTTTTGTTGCTAAAGCCTTGTATTGATGCTATTGTTGTTGTTGTTATTACTGCTGTTGTTGTTGTTGTTGTATTTATTAATATTATATTGTATTTGAATAATTTAATAGTAGGTTTCCTGTTCCAACCAACCACCAGGATTGCGACGCAAATAGAACCGACGAGTTTCATCATAAATGAAGATAGACAGTGCAAATGGAATGGCTGGGAACCACCAAACAAGTCTTCATAGAACATAAGAAAAAGAAATATCATTAATATAACATATAATGAAAGATAATTCTGTGAGTGTGTTTGACTTACTTAAGTGGATACATGCGCAGACCCTTTTGCATGCCGGGGCAGTACGATAAGAATGCAGCCAAAACGGTTTCAAACACAAGACCGAAATTCAAGGCCCAATTACGCATACCTTGCTGGAAGATGGAGTTTCGTCGAGTCTTACATATGATCAAATCAGCCCATTGTACAACAACAATGGATACAAAGAAAGCAGTATGGCAGGTATATTCAAGAGTTTTACGATCGCGATAGGTCTACATACAAAAACATATTAAATTAGTAGAGATTATATGTACATAGTAAAGTAATATATACCCATTCTTGTCCATAGGAATCAGTTAGATCATTAACAGCCTTTGAATCCCACATTTTACGAATACCAAAGAGTTTCATTGGCAAGAAACCATTCTCAGCCATGATAACGAAATAAACAAAGAATCCGGCAGCAGCTTGGATCATACCAATTTGTCCATAGGCCATTGAAATCAATCTATGTGTTCATCATAGATCATGAAGGCGGAGAGTATAATTGGTTTTTTTTGTTTTTGGAAAAAATTCATTATATTAGTTTTGTATGTCATATTTGTTGGTTTATTTATTTGTTGTTATAGTATTTGTTTAATTAAATAAATGGGTTTTTATATTTTTTTAATCAAAAATAAAGGATTTTGGAAAAAGAAAAAAGAGCGTAAAATACAAATTTATAAGTTTCTGTGTGAGTTCATTATTAAAAAGAGAACAAGAAGCTCAAGTGAAGAAACACGCATCAAATGCATAGATCATATTTGTTAATGTCAGTTTACTGTAGTACTGTGATGTGTCGTTAGTGTATTAAAAGCACATAATGAAAGTATTCATTATCATCTGAAGCTTGAGTTCCAAGTGAATAGTTTGATAAAGATGATCAAATGCATGCTTTAAATTGATCTCTTGTTGTCATCTGGATGTTCTACTATGATGTGTCATTGAGTATTTAGAAACCAGAAGAATTTAATTAAATATTCTTATGCAAAGTGGTGTCCCCCAATCCAATCATCTATCCCTTGAATTCGAAGTGAAGAGTATGATAAAGAAACACTCATCAAAAGCATAGAGTCTTGATTTCTTATTGTCATGTAGTCCTGTGATGTGTCAATTGTATTTGAAAGCAAATGAAAATATTGAAATTCCCTTGTGCAATTTGGTGTCCCGTTCTGTCATTCCTTATCATCTCAAGCTTGAGTTCCAAGATGATCAAAGATGATCAAATGCATGCGATTTAATGATCTCTTGGTGTTAGCTTGATAAAGTACAGTAAATATTTAGAAACCAGAAGAAATTGAAGAATAAGATAAAGAGACACTCATCAAAAGCAAAAAATTTCGTAATGTCAGCTTGAAGTAGTACCGTCATTGTATTAGAAAGCAAATGAAAATATATATTGAAATTCACTTATGCAATTTGATATTACCTCATCCATTATATCTTTCTTAAGTAGCACCTAAGTGTTTGATACTAAAGTCAATATTAAGATGTAGAATCAGTCATAAAAAATGCAATGATTTACTTCAATTCTAATATTGTCAGTTTGATGTAATACACTGATGTATCAGTCTATTAGAAACCAAGAGAATAATAATAAATATTCTTAAGCATTTTGATGTCTACTCATCTAATAAGTATCATTGGCTCCTTTGAAAAGTTCCAATTAATGCATTCACTGACTTGATTTCTTATTGTCAGTTTGATGTAGTAGTACAGTGGGATGATGTGTCATTATATTAGAAACCAAATGAAAATAATTAAGTAATGTATCCCATCATTGATTATCATCTCCTAGCTTCAGTTAATTCATCATGTGTTTTACAGTCAAGTGAAGAGATACTAGGTAAAGAATGGATAGTCATCAAATGCCATGATTTAATAGATTTTTATTGAAGATCCAGTGATATGTCAACCACAAAAAAACAAAATTTAATTGAATTTTCTTAAGAAATTTGTTGTCCCCATTATCATTTCTTCCATGAGTAGTTCAAAGTGTTTTGTACTCTAGTGAAGAGTATAATTTAGAAGAAATGCTCATCATTAAATGCATTGATTTACTTCAATTCTAATATTGTCAGTTTGATGTAATACACTGATGTATCAGTCTATTAGAAATCAAGAGATTATTATCAAAATTTCTTATGCAATTTGATGTAGTACTGATATGTGTCATTTTAATAGAAACTAAAAGAAAAAATGATTGAATTTTCTTATGCAATTTGGTGTCCCTTCATTCTTGAGTTCCAAGTGAAGAGTTAGATGAAGAAACACTCATCATATGGATTGATTTCTTATATTATCAGCTTGATGTAGTAGTACAATACAATAATGAATGATCATTAATGGTTTCAGAAGGCATTTGATGATACTTCCTCATGCAATATCATTTTCCCCTTTGAAAAGTTGCAACTGAAGAGTAAGATGAAGAGACAGTTAAGTTATCAAATGCATTGAGTGAATTGATTTCTCGTTTTCTTTTCAATTAAGTACAGTGATGTGTTATTTCAATTATCTTATTTAATTTGCTGGTATCCCCCCAAACTATCACCAGTTCTCATTTCAATAGTAGTTTATCATGTGTTGTACGCTCTTTTTTATTGTTGTTTTTGAATTATTTAGCAAATGAATGTGGTTAGTACATGGATGTGTGTTTTTTTTATATATCTTTGGATTTTTTATACATTTTATAGTACCATTTGTTGTTTTAATAGTGTATTTTACATTCGGCGGTCTTACGCACGCAAGAAAAGCATTTCCGGGAAAATGCTTTAGAAGCTTCAAGCGGCATAAACACACACACACATTATAATAAGTGTGTGTGTGTTTATTGTGTAAGAGCGTGTAGTGTTCCACAGTGTGTGTTTAGTGTTCTAGAGTGTGTATTTAGTGTACTAGTGTGAGTATTTAGTGTTCGAGTGTGTGTGGAAAAAGCAAAGCACTCATCATTTTTATACTCTAAATTAAGTGGGTGGTTTTTTTGATTTTTTTGGGTAGTGATTTTGTTTAAGAATTTTATAAATCTAAAGAAAAATTATTAGTTTACTATTCTAAAACATCTAAGACATTTTCTATATATAAATATATATATATACACAACATTTAGATATAAGTATAAAGGCATTAGAACAGTGCAAAATAGCAGTATGTTAAAAGAGCGAGATAGTTTCACATGCGCAAGCACAAAAAAGCACACAAAAAATATATAAATAAATGACATAAACATAAATAATAATAATAATAATAATATTGTAAATGAAAATATAATAAAAGTGTGAGAGAGACGAAAGTCTTTTTGTGTTTTCTTTTTTTTTTATGCAAAACTTACACTTAAAATTAAATTATAATAATATAAAAATAATATATTAAATTATATGTAGACATAAATTAAAATATTTATATTTTAATGTAAAAATTATAAAAAATTAAATTATAAGTAAGTTTTTATTTTTTTTTGGCTTAACACATAACCTTGCAGTATATTGAGATTGTTATTAAAAATTGTTTATTGTTCTTGTTCTTGATGTTCTTGATGCTCTCTTGATTTTTGAGCGAGTATAACGGTTGACTGACGACGGCATCGATGACCTTAAAATACAAACACACATAACAACAATAGAGCAAGAGAGCGCATAGCACACACGTCATCACGGTAAACGCGCACGCAATTCAAAGTGGTAGAGAAAGTAAGAGAGAGTAAAGAAAGATTCGGTGTCTAATGCTGCCCATACATTCTGCGACTCATTGTACAATCAAAGAACAAAACTTTTTGATTTTTCATACAATTGAGCCATGACCCTTCCCCGCTTACGTTGAGAGAGTCTACAACAAAATGTCATGGGCCACATAAAGACTATGAAATTATATAGACTAGACAAATTGCTCAAAAATTGAGAGTCCTTCTTCTCGACATACCCACGTTTTTACACACAATTTGTGGTTAAAAATCTCAGGATCTTTGTGAGCGATTTGTCCAGTCTATTCATTTTATAGACTTTGTCTTTGGTGTGTCTGTCGGTGGGTGTTTATTGGCTTTAAGATCGATCAACTTACTTTATGTTGGTATGTTGGCACTCACACATGACCAAAAGAGAGAGAGAGATACGCGTATTTCTGAGTTTCTTTATTGACAAAGACTCAACTTTCATAAACATTATTTATTTATATTTAAATAAAAGCCATTAAAAATAATATTGAATTGAAATGAAAAAAGAATATTTTGAATATACGTATATTGGATAAATTTGCGACTACTTGAACGAAGAACACAACTAGATTTGGAACGAACAAACACAAGAGAAAAAAAAAGAAAGAAACACAATCAATAAAGAAGCTTGTTCTATTCCTAAATTTGTATTCATGATTTCTTTTTCCATTAAATACCCTTCATTATATGTAGTATTTTGAATAGATCGGATAGGTAGTACACTAGGAAATTTTTATAGATAAGAAATTTTTGATTAGACAATTTCCTTCTTCAAATTAACCAATTTCGAAAAAAAACTAAGCTTTTGATATTATCTCCTAGACTAATTGTATGTATAGAGAGAGATAGAGAAAGAAAAGATAGAAATATTGAGTGTAAGATCTATCTGTCTGGTCACCTCTACTGCTGCCTCAATTAGGCTTATTGTAATACGGGTATTACACGATGCATCAGAACAATGCAACCGATCGCCGATTCTTCTTTGTCAGCAGACAAACAAACCCCATAATTACAGTTTCATACGAAATTTTGGTATTCATTAAGAAGTACATGATTTTCTTCTTAGTGGAGTCTGCTCTTCCTGTTAGTCTGGTCCATGTATGAATTTATTTACACATATGAATCTTGAGATTTGAAATCTATTTCCCCTGATACCTCACACTTTCTAGAAACGGACAATGCTATATAATTTTACTAATCTGAAGTTGTTGAATATATAGTTTGAATTATCACACTAAACAATTTCGGCTAAGAATGGATATTATCCTCCTGTCTAACAACTTAACTGATATAAAGGGTACTTAAACTTCGTTGAAACCGAAGTTATAATTCTTATTTCATCAAGAAAAGAAGTAAGTAAGTAGAATGGAATTTGTTTTGTTTTGTTTTTTTTTTTCTGTCCAATTTTCTATTCCCTGCAACACAAGTAAAACTTTCTAAGGGGGAGCAGCTAGGCGTGTGTTTGTTTTATTTATTTATTTAATTATTTAATAGTTTTGTTTTTACCTAAACTAATTTGTTTTGCTGGATTTTTGTGTGTGTAAATTTTTATAATATAAAAAAAAAAAATAATAATAATAATTGAAATAATAAGATTCAAAAAAGTTAAGTTCACTCAGACGACAGACGACGACGACATTAGGAAGAAGGAATCAAATGAAGAAAGAATATTTAACATTTATATTTTTGATATTTTTTTTTTTTTAGGTGTTGTGTAACGTTAAATTTTGTAGTCAAATAACAGTAACAGATATAACGAAATGCCTTGCAAGTATTTCAATTTCTTTTCTCTCTTGGAAGTTCCAGTTAGAAGTCATACAGATAGATATATTCAAGATTTTAGAGAGTGAGTCAGAGTGATCAAACTTGTAAGGCATTTTGAAATTGTAATTTTTTTTTTATATAAAAAACACTGAGAAAATTAAGAAATGAAAACACCGAAAAGAAAAACTGGACAATAAATTATGTGGGAAAGAGAAAGTCATCGATCGAATTATGTAATTGCGAAAATTTTCAATTCAATTAAAATTTTTTCAACGAATGAACAAAAGTCTAAAACAAATGGTTTTTTTTTTTTTTTGTTGAACGAACAAACACATCTTGGTTCAAGCATTTCAAATCAATCAATTTCAGGGATGCAACATCAGCAAAACGCAAACGCAATTAAAAATTAAAAATATTTTTTAAAAAATTTTAAAAGAAAATAGTTTAAGATATATTTTTATATACCCTTCACAACACATAAGGGTTAACTTGTATTACAGATTTGCCTTTAAAAAATATAGAGTCTCTTCACCTGACTATCATTGAGATATCGTACTGAAATCTTGCACTATTTGTTCTGTGGCAGGGAGATTCATTCATACAAGTTGACATTCATTGACAAACTTCCAAATTTGTTTCAGTTAAGGAGTAGAAACTTTGAAAAAATATATAGAAATTATCATTGTGTCTATGTAACCTATCGGAGTAGACCACCCGGTAGTGTCCTTGCGTTCATTTCTATGACTTTCTTTAAGATATCTTGTTGGAAGGTTGGTTCCTTTTTGTCTAAGGGTTGCAAGTCGATTATATGTACCATTTCATGTCAAAGTTCCCAAAGATTACGAGTACTGGGAGCTAGTAACCTTTATAACCAAATTGAGACTAGGAAGAACATATACTTTCTTATGTTAAGATAACGAAACTTCGGAGAATGTAAGGAAATCGGACTGAACTAAAATATCATCAATAACTATAGGATTTAGATAATGATGAGAGTCTTAAAGGGACACTGCACCATTGGACTAGTGATGCAAAGGATGCATGCTCTCCATCAAGACTCCTGTCGCAGCTATGGAGATAAAGAGGAACACGAAAGTATTCTAGTCCCTACTGCTCTTGGAAGACGAAAGAGTCTTCGCGAAAAACATTTTTTATTTTCAAGATTCGGTCAGTTTGCAAATTTGCTGCCTTTGTTCGTTAATTCTGCAGGTTATTTCCAGAGGCAAGGGTGACCTCTGAGTTCAACTAAGGACACCCAACCCGTCAACTGAAAATTTAACATATTTTAGTCAGAGAAAGATAATTATCTTATCTTCTCCATCCAATCCATTTCCCTGCTTCTTGCCATTATCATATTTATACTACTTTCGTCCGATTGAGAACTGGTCACATCAAAAGTCACTAATAAATATCACCTAGAAGGAACAAGATGTCAACCCTGCCCATTATGCGGGAAAAATCTCTTGGTCAAACACCTTTAGAATGATTGCAATAATCTAGACAACACCAGATCCCATATATTGTATTTGGGCATAACTTAAAAACGTAAAGGCCTTGTCTATAAGTTATTCTAGATTATATATTATAAGCAATTATGTTTATAATCTAGGTTTGATCTTATCTTCTATTGGGTGTGAAAGGTATATTATGATATAAATCGGTACAACCGAAATTAATACACTTATAGAATTTTTGTATATTTTTTTTTTTGGAACTTTGGTTTGTTCGTTCATTTTGAGGGAAGATGGGGAGAGAGATATAGAGAGACAGACAGATATAAAAGAGAGACAAAGAAGTAACAATCAAATGAAATCAATCAATTTCACTTTGTGTGTATTTTTGTTTATAATTAATGTTGTGGGTGGGTTTTTGTTGTTGTAGTATTTGGTTGGATGTTTTTTTTTTTTTTTTTTTTTGTTTGTTAAACTAAATAAAAACTGAAAAAATTCTAATATTTTTGTTTGTTTTAGGGGGTTTCCTGACCTGCGATTGACCAAGTTGTCGCGATATGGATCTCTCGGTTGACGTTTCATAATATCGCTTTCGGCTTGCTCATAAGCCAGTGAAATGGCCGGTATCTTTTTGTATACCACACACGAAATTGGATTTGTTGGTTGGTTGATTGGTTGGTTGTTTGGAGTATTGGATTGGAATTTTGTATATTGGTTGCAGGTTTATTTTATAAATAAAAAAAAATAGAAAAGAAAAGGAATTTGGGATATTTTGTTATTGTCGATTGGTTGGTTGTATTGGTTTCGAGCATTTGAGAGGAGGATAAAGAGCAAAGAGTTAAAAGAAGAAAAACACAAGTGTTAAATTTATAAATCACCAAAGTTTAAGAGAAAAAAAAAAAAATTATGCAAAACGGAGAAAAATTATTCAAAAAATATTTGAATAAATTTTTCATTAAAATTTTCACTGTTAAAATTTAATATAATATTAGAATATTTTTTGTGATTTTTCCATTATAATAAAATTTCTAGACAAAAGTTTCTTTTAGTAGATTCTCGGTTCAATTTGTTGTTGTTGTGGGGGAGAGGCATGTTGTTTTTAAAAGGGAAACCGAAATCCACACATTTGAACAACAATAAAAATATTATGATGAACTTACAAAACTAAAACTAAACTAATTTTTATTCAATTTTAATTTTTAATACAAAAAACGAAAAAACTGTGTTGAAAAAGAATTTGCATATCCATATTCTTCTTCTTGTTTTGTTGTTGTTTTTTAAGGACCTTCTCGAGTTTTGTTATGTTTTTGTTTATAGAATAGTATTATTGTAAATATTTATTGTTAAATACTAAAACACAATACAGTAAAGTATATTATTGCATTAAACTAAGTTGGTTTTTTTTTTTGTTTCTTCATTTATAAATATATATTTAATTAATTAATTAATTAATCATTATATAATTTAATTAATTTTTGTTTAATAATTTAAGTTTGTTTTTTGGTTTTTTTTTTGGAGATGATGAAAGAGAATTTTTGTTGGTTTTTTTTTTGATGAAATTTTATTAAGTAGTTTGTTTGACTGATTGATTTGTTGACTGACTGATTGGTTGGTTGATTGATTGATTGATTGAATAGTTGTTTGTTTGATTGGTTTAATGATGAAATGATTTGATCAAATACAATGATCAACGACACAAAGTGAGTGATAACGATGATACGATTTGATTTGTAATGTTTTAACAGATTTGATATAGTATTTTGTATGTTGATATTCTAAAGCTAAAAATAGTATAGAATACTCTACATACAGTAAGAAGAACCTGAGATTATCTAAATGCAAATATATATAAGTATAATCTAAAATTATAAGAAAGAAGAGACTTGATTATATCATACGTAGTGTACGTACATACACATCATCTATAATGTACCTAAAATTTCTTTTAAAATGATATATATAAAAATAAAACATTAATTCATTTTTATAAATTACAAAATAACCATAAACCAGAGAGAGATGGAGCCTTTTGCATCAGTAAGTAGGGTACACAACCAACTTACCTTGCGGTATTTAGGCTTCATTATGGTAGGTATAAGGTAAACAAATCAAGAAAATTAAGAATTAACCAACATAAAACACACTTCATACTGCACACAACTGAATAGTAAGTGAGTTGTGAGTGAAAAATATTGTAGAAGAAATTGAGAAAAGAAATTATAGTAAAGTAAAAGTGTGTACCGTAAAAGCAAAGACCATTAAATTATAGAACGAACAATTCGTTCACAAAATTGTTGTTCCACTCAAAAATCTGAAGAATCCAACAATAATTTTGTTGGTGAATGATTCCAAAATAGTAAAATGAGAACGCAATGTTTCGTAAGCGAATTGTTCAGTCTAATATTTAGTTAATGGTCCTTGGTAAAAGCCATAGGAGAGAAAGAGAGAGTAAGAGACATGAGCAAAGTAAGCTTAAGCTTATATATTGCAAAAGTGAAATCGTTATGATTTCTTTAGAATTTTCCAAGTGAAAATATGACTTCGTTTTATGTGAAGTGTTTGTATATTTTATATTCCTTCAAAATTCAAAACAAAAAATTAATTAAAAAAACAATTAACAAAAATTGTATACAAAAAAAAAAACAAATAAACATTTAACAAAAAAATATTTATCTAACACAAAAAAATACAAAAATTGAATTATCTAAGAATATAAAACATAAAAAATGTATTATTATTATCTAAAACAAAAATATTTACCAAGCAAGAGAAATGAAATTTTTCATTTTCATTTAAGTAAATTGGGTTTTCTTTGCTATTACAAATAAATTCAATAGGAGGATTTTGATTTGAATTGAATTGGCGGCGGACTGGGCTAGTGATAGTATGAGAAATTATAAATGGATCAAAGATAGATAAGTTGTGGAGAGATATAGAGAGTGACAAATAGATATAGAGATTAGGAGAATATTTATTTGTTCCTTAAAATTTCTTTTACTGCTTTTTATAATAATTATTAAATTAAACGTGCGCTTGATTCGAGTTCTTTCACAAATGCTGAGAGCTCTCTCTAGAGAGAGAGAGAGAGATTTATAGTGGAGAAGTTTTTCTTTGTGTCATAATTTTGGTCATTCATTCTTGTAGTAAAAGGTGTAATAAAAAGAAATCCATTATTTTTCCAACAGATTTAGATTTGGTACTCCGTCACGTGTAAGTATAAGAGCGATCGGGCTTTATAAAGATAAGATTTCGTATTCAAAATACTAATCAGACAGTTTCGTGATGGCTTGACTCAGTATTGTTTGAAACAGCAAAGAAAAAATATGCCATATTTTACAGTTTTTCTTCGATAAAGGCGATGAAATAATGGAAATCGTCAAGTCCGACCGTCATGTAAGCAATTGCTCAGAAGCGGACCATTAGAAGAGGAATAGTGTTACAGCAGGACAATGCCAAGCCACACACATCGTTAGAGACTCGCCAGAAACTCCAGGAGCTTGGTTGAGAAGTTCTTATGCATCCATCTTATAACCCAGATGTGGTAGCAAGTGAAAAATTCGCCTCAAGAGAAGCTTGTGAAAATTGTCTGTTCGAATCTTTTCCAAATAGCACAGAGGCTATGAAGAGGAAGTTGTTGAACAAAAAAATGCATATTTGACCTAAATCAGATCATTATAACTTTGCTTAATGAAGCCTGCAAAAATAATGGATTTCTTTTTACTACTGTTATTATTTTTTAAATAATTTTGTATAAATGGGATTAATGGTAAATAGAGAAGAAAGTATAGAAAGACAGTTTTAGGAAGAGGAGATACTAGAGAATTTTTATATATTATTGGATATACATATTATAGAAAATATAAAAACGACTCTTTAGAAAACGAAAAAAATAAAAGAAGCGCATCCCTAGGCATTGAAAGTAAGTAAGCTAAGTACAGTAGTAAAAGCTACTTTATAAAGTAGAATAGAATTTAAAAGAAGAATTTATCTCAGAAAAGAAACTTCAAAATTAGAAATTGAAGAATAAAAATATTTATCAAAATTATTATATGTAGTACTAGAAACTTGAAAATTATTATTATAGAGCAATAGATAGAGAAAAAGAAAGAAAAAATAAGAGAAGTTTATGGAAAAAAAACAAAAAACATTTACTGTAACAAATATAAAACAAAAATTTAATAAACAAATTTCAAAAATAGGGAAAACATAAAATTATATAAAATGGTAAAAAATTATTAGAATTTTCTTTTCTCTTTATATTTATATAAAAAAAAGTGAATAGATGTGAGAGAAGTTATAGATAATAGTAATTAAGAGATTCAAAGTATATTCTAATAAAATATAAATGATTATAATTTAATTAAAATTGAACAGATATAAATTGAGAGAAACAGAGAGATAGAGATATAGAGAGAGACAGTTACTTATATATGTATATTTAAAGAGAGAGATAGACGACAGCGAAAGGTTATATAAATTGAATATATTGAATAACTGTAAATTGTTGTAGTTTTGTTGTATAAGTAGAAAAAAGGTGTACTTTGCTTTTAAATTTTAAGATTTCAAAGATTTCGATTTTGAGATTTTGTTGTTGAAATTTTGTTTAAAGTTCCAAAAGGATTTTTGATTTTGTTCAAATATAATTGAGATAATTCACATATTCATCATTAGTGACAAGTAAGTAAGTAAGAGTAAGTAGATAGAAAAACTTGTATATATTTCGAGTAGTAGTAGTTGTAGAGAGTAAAGAAATAGGAGAAGAGCAATAGGTTTGGAAATTCATTCATTTGCTTTAAAAAATATAATTGTATAAATTTTCATCATTTCACATTTGAAAGAAAATTCATATTGGGATAAATATTTTTTGTTTTATTATTGTTGATGTTGTGTTAAAGCAGCATCATCACAAAGAAAAACTTTACCTTTCATTAACCAGCTTATCTTGAAAGGGATTCCTGGGCTGACGCTTCATAATATCGGATTCAGCTGTTTCATAAGCTAAAGATATGGCTGGCACCTTTGTGTGTTTTTTTTTTGTTTTGTTTTTTTATATGATTATAGTTTGGTTTGGTTTCACGATTTTTGAGGTTATTGTGTTTTTTGTTTTTTTTTATCATATAAAAAATAAATGAAATTAAATAAAAAAAAATATATAGAGATTTTTATGAAAATATAAACTTTGTCAAAAATACAGTTTTGTTGGTGATGGTTTTTTTTTGATTAATTCAATGATGATTCCTTTTCAAACCATAGCCTTATTTAGG
Source organism: Amiota communis (assembly GCA_037043315.1). Lineage (NCBI taxonomy): Eukaryota > Metazoa > Arthropoda > Insecta > Diptera > Drosophilidae > Amiota > Amiota communis. The sequence continues at coordinate 682,853 of JBAMAV010001443.1, read as the reverse complement.
CTACTCAACCAAGAAAAAAAGTATAAAAATCAAAGATAAATATCGACTTAAAAAAAAAAGAGTTTAGAAAACCTGATGGAAAAAGGGTGGTAATGGCGACGACGACAAAGAAGAATTTCTTGAAAGAATTTTACTAAAAAACTAACTTAATTTAATAGTATAATATAGTATAAACCTACATACATAAATCCTTAAGATCTTAAATTTAAATTTAACTTTTTTTTTTGTTTTTTTGATGAGAAGAAATTCAAAAAGTTTTTGTGTGAGAGTAGTTTATGCGCTTAAAATTATATTATATTTTTGTGAATGCCTTTTTCTTGTGTTGCGTTTTTAGTGTTTGAAAAATTATAAAAAAAAAATAAAAATTGATTAAGAAATTAATAAAAATAATTTTTAAAAAATAAAAATAATTTTTAAAAAATAACAAAAAATTATAAAAAATATTATTAATTTTTTTGTCTAATTTTCTACAGTTTTGTGCAATTTTGTTACAATTTTTTTTATTATTAATTATTTATTTTTTACACCCAATTTTTGTATAAAGAAAATTATAAAATAAATCAAAAAAAAAAAAATAAAGGAATTTCACCTTGACTGAACTGAAAACTGAAAAAAAGAAACTATAATTCCAAAAAAAAAAATCAATTATATTTTGGAAAACATTTCCAAATTCATGTTGGTGCGCCAATCAGTTGTTTTTTTTTTAATATTTTTTGTATTAGTCAAAAAAACATATAAACAGATTTTATATAAGAACAATTAGAAAAATTTGGTTTGATTGACTGTTGTTTGATTGATAGATAAAGTGTTTTTATTTCAATTTACACAATTTTTTGTGTAAAAATGTATAATTTTTGTAACAATTTGTAATAAATCGTTACGATTTTTATCTGTTTGTGTCATTGGACAGTGGTAAGTATAATAATTTGTCCTTTGGAAGTAAACAAGAGAGAGCACCAAAAATTTATAAATCGCTACGATTTATTGTTACGATTTTTATTTATTAGTGTCTTTGGACTGTATATTTAGTCCTTTGATTGGAAGCAGAGAGCAACAAAAAATTAAAAATCGCTACGATTTATTGTTACGATTTTTGATTATTTGAGTCATTGGACTATGATATGTATAATATTAAGTCCTTTGACTTGTTATATGTTTCACTGGACTGTGGTAAGAAGTATTATTATAATAAAAAGAATCTTTGTGATTTATTGTTACGATTTGTGTTCATATGTTTCATTGGACTGTATTAAGAAGTATAATTATATAGTATAAAGTCCTTTGGAAGTATATAGTAAACAATAGTGAGTGATCACAAAAGAGTACATAGAGATTGAGAGAGAGGATAAGGTTGTTACGATTTATTCAGTTTTCAGTTTCACATTTTGCTTTCAAAGCATTTTATAGAGAGCGCGGAGCAGTACATTGTGGCTCAGTTTTCCAAAAATGAAAAAAACCATAAAAAAAAGAACGAAAATGATCGAGAGATTCAATGAATGAATGAATGAATGCATCTTCCTGAGATCAGTTATGTAATGATTTTAACAATGAGAAGATGAATGGTAATGAAGAAAAAGTGCCAGAAATGTATGTACATGAGGAGAAATTTATTATGGCGTGGCGATGATGGTGATACTGGTCACGATTTATGTCTGTTTTGACCTTGAGAAAATTCATGAGATGGTAAGGTAGTGTAAAGATGAGAGAAAAAATAATATAACGAGAACAAAAACAAAGACGAAACGACGACGACAACGACGAGACGCTTATAATAGTTTACAATTTAATTATTAAATACAGAGAGCAGCAGCATCATAATGACATCTTAGTTCTCTTGAAAAGCTTATTAATTATACACATTATGATGATGATAATAATGATATATGTAGATACAAATTATGATGATGTATATGTATGAATATGTTGCTCTGCTGTCTGGTTTCTCTGTTTTATCATCATCATTATTATTAGCTTTCGATGAGATATCATCAAGAGACAGGAGCAGCAGCGATTATAACTTATAATGTTATTTGGTTCTGTGATGATGATGATCATCATGATAATGATGTAGATGATGATTACAATTAGGTGAATGGGTGGGTGGGTAAATGAATGAGTGAGTGGTAAATGAGTGAACAAAAAAAAACTTAACTGAACGAACGAAACTTATTTATGTAAGTAGTACGAAAGAACGAACGAACGATCAAGGGTTTTTGAGAAATATTGAGATAGTATTTTTTTTTACACAATACACATTAAGATTATGTTAATTTTAATATTATTTGTTTTGTTATAGTTTGTTGTTTTGTTGTTGTTGTTATTGGTTAGTCAAAAAACTTGGTTAGAAAAAGGTTAGTGAGATATTTTTGGTATTTTGGTTTGATGATAACAAACAGTTAAGAGATAAACAACAAATATATATTTGGTAGTAGTAGTAGTAGTTTAGTAAGTAGAATTAGAAAATATATATGTAAATATATTGGCTTTGATTGGCACCTTGAATTGACTAATTTATCGTTGAAGGGATCACGTGGCGGACGCTTCATAATATCGGCTTCGGCTGCTTCATAGGCCAAGGAAATAGCTGGCACCTAGTAGTAGTAGTAGAGTATTGTAGGTAGTAGTAGTAGTAGGTGGTGGTGGTGGTGGTGATGTTGATTCAAATCGAGAGAGAGTGTGTGTAGATGATAGATACGGGGTCGGGGGTACGTGGATTCGGTTTCGGTTTGGATACACATCATCATTCATACATACATATACGAGATAAAGAATTTCATTATAATATATATATTTTGGTTCATCGAATTCATCAAATTTTGTTGATGCTAGCGTATATTCGTTTTCTTTAGCCTAAAGAATTAAAGAGAAATTTAAGAGAATCCTGCAGCGATCGAACGAGCTTCACTAGCGTTTGTTTCATCTCTAGCTTTTATTACATTATCTAATATTGGAGAGAGCTTGGAGTTGATTTGATTTCCAATCATGGTTTACCTCTCGTTTACCAAATTGTCTACATCTGGATTGCGAGGTCTTCGCTTCATAATATCCGCTTCGGGTCCTTCGTAGGCCAATGATATTGCTGGTATCTGGACGCGTTTTTATGTATTTCGTTTGGGTTTTTGTTTTAAGTTTACAATTTATATTCTTTAAAACTAGCAACTATTTTTCTTTTTAACTTATAATTAGAACTAATTAAATTGATTGAGAATTTGTTTTTTGTTTAGAAATTTTCTTTAGTTTTTTTTTTTTGTTTTGTTAAACTTAAATTTTACCTTAGTAAGTAGAATCAAGTGCAAATTAACTTAAAAAATATTGGTGGGGTGCGCATTTATAGAATTGAATTGAATTTGGATTAGCTTACCATGTCAGTGCCCAGATCGATGCACAGAATTGTTACCGTACCCAATGGCAGTGGTATATCACACAGAATGAAGGCCAAGAAGGGTGAGATTTCAGGAATGTTCGAGGTTAGGGTATAGGCAATGGATTTCTTTAAGTTATCGAAAATGAGACGACCCTCTTCAACACCAGTGACAATCGAAGCAAAATTATCATCCAACAGAATCATGTCAGCAGCCTATAAAGACAATTCAACATACAATTAATAACATTCATTAAAAAAAGAAGAGTATTTATAATGCTCACCTGCTTGGATACATCAGAACCAGCAATGCCCATAGCAACACCAATATCAGCCTTCTTTAGGGCAGGAGAATCATTGACACCATCACCAGTGACAGCCACAATGGCACCCATACGTTGGCAACCCTCAACAATAATCAGTTTCTGTTGTGGTGAAGTACGTGCAAACACAATTTCAGTGTGATAACGTAGAATTTCATCCAATTGATCTGACGACACATCACGCAATTCAGCACCATGTACAACAGCAGCCTTGGCTTCACGTGGATTAACCTCAGAGACAGGGATGTTCAAACGTTGAGCAATATCTTCAACAGTTTCATTGCCTTCCGAAATGATACCAACAGATTTGGCAATAGCTTTGGCAGTAATTGGATGATCGCCTGTAACCATAATGACCTTGATACCAGCAGAACGACACTTGGCAACAGCATCAGGTACAGCAGCACGTGGGGGATCAATCATAGACATAAGACCAACAAAACGTAGGTTGTCAATGGGGAAGTTAATATCGTCGGTATTGAATTTAAAACCAGTTGGATATTTGTCTGAGGGTAGCATAAAATCACAGAAGCCAAGCACACGTTCACCTAAGCCTCCAAGTTCCATGTAGGCATTGTTGAAAGCCTCCTTCATCTCTTCGTCGAGCACCTTTTCTTTGCCATTAATGAAAATGGTAGAGCAACGTTCCAAAATACGTTCGGGAGCACCCTTCATGACAAGCAGATAGCGAGGATCGCTGGGATCTTCGGACTCGTGGATGGACACTTGATATTTGTTGGTCGAGTTGAATGGCACTTCAGCGATTTTCTTGTTGCGCTTACGAATGTTCATCACATCACCAAGAGCCAATTCCATACACTTAAGGAGAGCAGCTTCGGAAGCATCACCGCTAACTTCCTTTTTCAGAATGGGCACACCATCCTGGCCACCTTTGAATTCAGCACGATTACAGAGAGTGGCAATGCGAGAGAGCGCCTTGAAGCCAGGGCTAGTTCTATCGTATTGAACACCCGACTGATCCTCGGTGGTGTCCGCCTCAATGATTTGATTATCGAACCACATGTGAGCGACAGTCATACGGTTTTGTGTCAATGTGCCGGTCTTATCAGAGCAAATAGTCGAAGTGGAGCCGAGTGTCTCGACAGCTTCCAGATTCTTAACCAAACAATTCTTCGAAGCCATACGTTTGGCAGTCAGGGTCAAGCACACAGTGACAGTAGCAAGTAGACCTTCAGGCACGTTAGCGACAATAATACCGATGAGGAAAATAACAGCATCCAACCAATGGTAACCTAAGATGAATGCAATCACAAAGAATGTAACACCCAAGAAGACAGCGACGCCAGTAATCAAATGAATGAAATGATGAATTTCCTTAGCGATTGGTGTTTCGCCAGTATCTAAGCCAGAGGCCAAGCCAGCAATACGACCCATAACAGTGTGGTCACCGCAACTAATAACGACACCCTTAGCTGTTCCTTCAACAGCATTGGTCGAGAAGAAAGCCAAATTTTTGGTTTCCAAGGGATTCTCATGTGTGAATTCGGCACCACGCGATTGTGGCTCCGATTCACCAGTCAACGAGGAGTTGTCCACTTTAAAGGTACGAGCTTCGATGATACGAATATCCGCAGGTATACGATCACCGAACTTCACTTCAACGACATCGCCAAGTACAAGATCCTCAGCACGTAGTGTGAGTTTCTCTCCTTCGCGGATGACGGTAGCGAATTGTGGCACCATGTTCTTGAAAGACTCCATAATTTTTGAACTTTTCGATTCCTATAAACAAGCAAAAAACAAAACAAAAATAATAAGAAATTAATAAATGTGAAGATTCTTCTTCATTCAGTGATGCTGATCTTACCTGATAGTATGAGAATATGCCCGTAACAATGACCACAGCCGAAAGTACAATACCGAGATATAAGTTATCATCGGCTGGCTCTTCACTGGTACTTGCTTGAATGGAGTACGCGACAAAGCAAAGTATAGCACCGATCCACAGCAACATAGCGAAACCACCAAACAAATTCTTACAGAACTTAACCCATTCGGGTGTTTGCTTTGGTGGCGTCAATGCATTAGGACCATCGCGTTCCAAATTTTCTTTGGCTTTAGCATGGCTTAGACCCTGAATAATAGAGAAGGACATAGAAGAGGGAATAAGAGAGTTAATTATAGTATAGATATGAGAAGCGAGTTTTTGAGGGGGAACTTACATTTTCAGGATGTGTTTGGAAACGTTGATACAATTCCTCAGGAGAGATTTTATGAAAATCAATATCCAACTCCTGTTTGAGATCATCTAAATTCTCCTTTTTAGCTGCTTTGGCCGGCATTTTGCGTCTTGACTAATGATTCATCGAATCGCAACAAATAAAATAGATTAGTTTATTGATTTAAAAAAGAATTTATTGGAGAAAAATAAGTACTGTCCATTCATTAGTGTGAGAAAGATATAGAAACCCTTGTTGCCATATACCGATTTACTTCATGCCGTTATAGTATTTCATATTTTATATTATTTATTGATTTCTGTGTGTAAATTTATATAGTATATTTTATAATGTGTTTATCTCTCATCTACAATAGTACAATAATTCAAAGAAGGTTAATATTTTACTCAGTTTACCATCATTGATTGACCTTTTTTGAAGGTCTTTAAGTTAAGTTAGTTAGAATCACCTTAAACACCAAACCATCATCATCCCTTGATATCTTGACTTACTTACCAACTACATTATGACACACATACACATTATGCTATGTCTAAAGTATCTTTAAACTTGAAACTTCATAGTATGTATATTATTATTATTTTGTTGTATTTTATTTTTATGAATTATGAATTATGTAAACAAAAAACAGAAAACTAAAGCGTGAAAATATTTCAATTTATTGACAAATCATAGAAATGTCACGTAGACTTTAAGTATTTGTGATCATACACACAAGTAAATGAATGGATGAATGTCGTCGTTGTGTATCTCTCAAATACATTTTTCTATATTTTACACGTGCAGCAAAATGCAATAAATTGCAAAATGAAATAATACAAGTAAAAACATTGAGAAAGAGAGAGGCGGAGAAAAATAGAATCTCTCTAAAGTCTTCTTCAAAGAGAAATGAACAAATGAACGAAAGAAATGTTAAAAGAAAAACAAAAATAATTTATAATATTTTCTATAAAAAAAAAGCAAAAGAAGAAATGCACATGATAAGATATAAGGATGATGATGCTGCTGCCGAGCAGATGCAACTATACTATGGTTAGATAAATAAATAAATAGAAGTATAAATCTGTATATCTGTGTTTTGTATCGGAAGTATTTCGAAAATCTAAAATGTCAACGCCAACAAACAAAAAGGTAAAGTTCATTGGAACTTTGCCCAAAAATAAATGAAAGCATAAAATAAAATAAAAAATTGAAGGCGGCGGCGGTGTTGGCGTCCACAGCAGCAAAAGACACAAAAATAAAACAAAAATATATATATATATAAAAAAAAAGAAAATCAAAAAAGTATATTAAAAATAAATAAAGAAAAGCATAAGAAGAAGGAGTGAAGAGAAGAGATTGGTGGAAATTTAATTAAAGGAAACAACACATAATTTCATTTTTGTTTGTTATTTTATAATATTTTTCTGTAATATTTTCAATTTCATTTAACTAAAATTTTAGAAGCCAAAAGAGCCATGAAAATTTAAATCACTCAATAAAGAAAAATTAATGAAATCTTATAGTATATTATTAGTAAATTATATGGCGTATGATTGATACAATTCTAAGTAGTTGTAAAGTAAGTGAAGTACAGTCAAACTTTCATCAATCGAATTTCTATAAATCAAAGCAAATCATAACGTTTAGAGTTAATCCACAACCCGAAATTATTCAAACGTAGAACAGGCACTTGGTACTTGATGCTAGTATGAATTACCTATACAAATTTTAGAGGAACACTCTTCAGACTATGCTTGAGATTCCCTATAAATTTCATCAAAATCCGTCCAGTAGTTTCGGTTTCCATAGGAGTTATGATACTTTAACGTATCATAACTTTCAAATGGTGAGTGTTAGAAGAAAACCGATTACAATTTCGTAATTTTTTTTTGTCACACAGTGTTATATATATACTTATATTATGAAGAGGTAATGTTTGTTTGGATGTTCGAGGTAATCTTCGGAACTAATCATCCGATTTTAAAAATTCTTTCATCAGTAGAATGATACGTTGTCACTGAGTGTCATAGGCTATATCTATATATGTTACTAGGATTAACTGAAATATCCAGGCCATGTGCCCAAAGAATAATTATCCAAAACTGTATAGCACCACTCAAACTGTGCTCACAGCTGATATTATGTTCTTTGTTGATACTCAAACTGTAAAAGAAAGAATATAGTGATGCTAAGAAAGGAAGAATATCAGATATTAGTCGCCGTTCGGTTGGATGCAACCCGTTCGATCCCGGGACGAGTACGCTAGTTACTAATAAGTTGGCGCTCATGTATCTTAATTGTACAACACGTATGTTTTAAGCCTTAAATTTAACTTTATAGTGCATTATGTCCACTAACCTCAGTAGTTCAGTACCGAAGTGACTCAGTTTTGATCGGAGCGAATATTCTATACAAATTTTCTTTCATAACTCAAAGTCTCCATAAGTCGAGTTCTTTATGGTGCTTCCACTTATGGAAGTTTGACTGTATTTCATATCCAAAAGTGTTTCATGTGGCGTATGATTGATTTAATTCTAGTTGTAAAGTTAGTATTTTATATAGCTTATGATTGATTTAGTTTAGTTTCTTCTAAGTACAAGAAATACATGCTTGACTATGTAAGTAAGTATATAAGTATCTATGAGAGCATGCTTTTGTGTAAGTGTGTGTGTGTGAGTGGGTGGGTGACTATTTAGTGCATAAAATAAACAAATATTTACCTTGAAATGACCATCAGCGGTAAGATTGTCGTCAGCGGTCGGTATAACCGTTGCGACTCGATAAGAATCTTTTCGTCCATGCTACACATATCAAACATAACAACAACAAAATAATGACAACAAATTCAATTCAATTCAAGTTTTATGATAAAAAGATAAATAGATATGTTGTTGGTATTTGTAGTTGTTGTTTATGATAAAAAAAAAATTTGATGAAAATAAAGAAAGAAAGAAAATAATCAAGACAAACAAACAAACAAAACAATCAAAATTAACTGAATAGAACAGAACACAATAACAAAAAGTAAAACATAAATATAAAAGAAAAAATTAAACTAAAATATATTTAGATACTTAATATGGATATCATCATACATACATAAATTATACGATTAAAAATATACTTAAAATTTAAAAGCAATTGATAAACTTATAAGGGGAAACTCAGTGAACTCTGGTAGCATGAATATAGGCAAAAAGGACAAAATCACAATAAAAAATTAACAAAAAGAGACTTGCACATGATTTTGATTTGTTTAAATGGAATAAAACATAAATTTATTATGAAAAAAATCTAATCTAATGAAAGACAAACTGACTGGGACAATAATAATGTAACGAAAGGTGTTTATAATAGTCAATATGATTCAATTTAATGAGAAAATCAAACATCAACAAGTAACACATGCTGATATTTCAAAGAAATATGAAATACCATATAAAAATAAAGGAAAAACTATCGAACTAGCGAGCGAGCGAGCAAGTGAACAATCAAACAAACATAAGAATGATTACATGTAGTATTTAGTATATGTAGTATAATAAAATATATCTAGATAATATACTATATGAGCATATTAAGAGAGAGAGCGAGCACATCGTCACATTTAGTTTTTGTGACGTAAAAGACAAACCCGACAACGAGACATCGTCGACATCGACGTAAATGAACAGCCGCCGCTGCTGCTGTTGCCGCCACAAAATACATATTGTAAATACTACTACTAAGAATTATATTATTAATCATTTTATCTCTATAATTATAAAAATAAATAAAAAGTTCAAGTGTATGTATTTTCAATGTCTCGACGGATGAAATAAATCGGGCATAAGAAAAAAGAACCAAGTTGGTTTTCATACTCCATCATGAACAATACTATATCATCATCATCCAATTGGATTTTGAGATTGTTATAGTTAAATTTGCTTACGCACTTTGAAGATTTAACAACAAATTGAAGACCAACAATGAGAATCAGCACAGCAGAGACCTTTTCTTTCTATAGTATGTTGTATGGAGACTTCTTATAATTTTATAGTCAAATAGTTTATCAAGTATTTTTCAAAAGGTGTCCAAAAATTTAAGCCTAAGAAAAATGTTTAAAAATCGAAGTAAGGGCAAATTAGAATAATATTATATATATACAATATACTTAATATCTAGATAACTAAACGATATTCGTACTGTAATATTATACTTAATTAAATATCTTCACTTGTTAACATGTAAATTTTCAATTTTAGCCAACAACGAACGAAACATTTTGAAAAAAAAAACGCTCCCACCATCATCATCAAAACGACAAAACAAATAACTACTACTTAGATAGATAGATACCTATATATCTTCTCCACCATGAGTATGGTGTATGTTTTTGTGTTTATTAGATTTTGTGCGCGAAAAAATCAATTCAATGACGCCGCCGCTGCCGCCAATTTTCAACGACATTATTTTTTTATTTTTTTTTTTTTTTTGCATTGAAATACAAATTAATTTAATTTGACGCATTTTATTGTTTTTCTTTTATTTTAGGTACTTTTTTATTTTTTTTATTTTCATGCTTCATTTGCAATGAATAAAATAAATAACAAAACATGGAAAGAGATAGCAAGCAAGGGAGATGACAGAAGAAAGGTAAATTAAAAAAAAAACAAAGAATAGCAAATAAATCAAAGCTTAGCTTAGTTTAATTTGATTTTGGATTACATAAATTTGTGGAACAGTTGAACTTGATGCTTTGTATCACTTTACATAACAACAAGAACAGCGGGACAGATACTTTGAGTATGAGAAAATACTCGTATGTTGATTGGAAAAACTTTTGAAGACAAATTTCATTTATCATTATTTTCTTTTTATTTTTCCAGTATTTTATTTTTAACACAAAGGTGATGAAAGAACCCCTTCTCTTTGGTTGGTGATGAAAGAACCCCTTCTCTTTGGTTGGTGATGAAGTTAACAATTAACATTGCTATGTAAAAAAAAATGCAAGATAAATCAATGTTAATCAATATTTACATCATTGAGAAATAACTTTCAACTTTTGTAAAAATCAACAGCAATACAGAGATCATTTGATGATGATAAAGGGCAACAAAGTAAATAACAAAAAGTGCAGATAGAAGGTAGGAAGGTAAGAAGGAATGAAGGCAGAGAAGGTGGTTTACAATAAAATTTAAACACATTTTCAAGACCATAAAAACATGAATTAACGCTTTTCATTACAAAATCAACCGGGGAAAATGCAACTTTTTAACAATAAAAAGTTAAGTGTTAACATCCTTAAAGCATATAAATTGGTATTTGATTTTTTAATTCACAGAGACTGGAAAGATTGAATATTATTTATGAAAGTATTTCTTATAGAAATAAGGTTAGATATTGAAAAACTAATATGAATGGACACGAAGACATGACTTTACTTCAGCAAATTTTCGTAACAGTTACATAGAAAGGGCCAGAAGGGAAAATTTGTTGATTTTGTAGGAGAAAGAAAATACTTTTACAGTGAGCACAAAGCAATGACCATATAATAGAAAAATTTATCAAATTACTATAGCATTTTGTTCTTCTATCTAAATATATTTCAACATATTGAAATGGTGCAGAGATTATTTGAATGATATATTCAAAAATGTTTAACAAAATCATGAGTTCAATACCAAGTGATCAAACAGAGACACAAAGCCATGACCATATTGTGTATGCAAAGATGTTAAAACATATAGAAATGTAAAATTTCTCATTAAATTTGGATAACAATAAACCAAAATCAGTTTGAACCAGTTTAAGTTGCATTTTCTAAAAGTTGTAAAAAGTAATTTCTTCAAATCAAAAAACTACTATTAATATTGAAATCGATATGATATCAACAGATTGTGATAGTAATCAAGATAAAATGAAATGTAAAAGTTTAGAGAAACCACAAAATTGAAAAATAAATAAAAATTCAAATGAGCATCATTAAAAGTAGAAGGAGGAACAGGAATTCCCTCACTCGCTCACTTTTATAGTAGTAGTAATATCTGAATCTAAATCTTAGCGAGTGTGCTGATGAAGTGTGGTTACACTTTGCCAATGTTAGTAAATAAGTAGTAACAGAACCAGTTTTAGGTAAATATAATTGTTCATTTGTTGTTATTCATATTATTGAATTCATAATTATTTGTTGAGCGGGGGAAAAACAAGTGAATATTTCTGTTTAAATATGTAAATTAAACTGGTTTCAATGTTATTTCTCATTCTCATTTCTTTCTTTTTTTTTTCATTTTTATGTGTATGGTATTGTTGTCTGAATGAAGTCTACATTAATTAAGTATATCTACTTATCTATTTAATTCATGAATTAATGCAGAATATATCTATAGAGAAAAGGGCTTCATTTGTAAGTAAACAGCACACGAGCTTAGAGTAAAGTCTCCCCTTGAAGGGTAAAGTACTAATAAACTTGTTTAGAGAATCCATATTTTTGAATAGATAAAATTCCTTGGAATTGTAAAAAAAAAAATCACAAAAATGTCAATGGTTTAAAAGGAAGGAAGGGCAGATTATTATATCAACTTGTCTATTGTCTTAGAATTGTAAAAAAATCATTAAAATTGCAATGGATTGAAGGAAGGAAGGAAGGGCAGATTTTTTTATCTAATCTTTTATAGAATTTAGGGATATAATGATTTAACAATTTGCCCATACGATACCGTTTATCTATAGCTTATTCCATAATAAATCAAATAAATAATAAACTATTGACCTTTTTCGCGTTTATATTTTGTTTGGATTATTATTATTACATAAAGTAATAAATCAATTCATAAAGTGAAGTTATAAAAAAAAACCTCAATAATTATAGTTCACTTTTGGCAGTTTTTTGTTCAGAAAGCACATTTTTTCTAAACTACTACAATATATTACTACCAGATAATCTGTTATCAAATCTGCTTGTGAGTGAAAAAATACTTTCTTAGGCGATTGAACTCAGTTGATAAGATATATACGTTCATTGGGCACCTTGATTATTGGCTATTTCTATTCTTAACTACCAGATAATCTGTTACACAAATCGTCTTGCATGAGACTTGCGATTGAAAAAATACATACTGAGGCAATTGAACTCAGTTGATAAGACAAGAGGTTTTTGCGAAGCTTTTCAAGTTCATTATGTCAATAGTTGTTCATTGGATCAGAGTTTCTTGGAATGTTTGGAATTTTCGTGTCTTGTGATTCTTTAATAAAATTATCACAAGCACAACAAATTTACCTCTTAAAATCTTATCTTTAGCTTTTTGTGTCTTTACAGGAACATTATCCACCACATTATCCTTGGTGGTACTTTTAATCTGTCATTGACTTCATATATTAAATTATTCAGAAAAGTTAAAGGTCCTGGACTCTTATTGTTATTGTTGATGCTTGGATCTGTGCAAAAACTTTTCGATTGTTAAACTGTTAAAGGCCTTTTAGACGGTCAGTTCAGTCTTAGTCCCTGTTATCGCTTCAGAAATCGAATTGGACTGACAAATAAGCTGGGCTATCAGTCAATTTGTCTGTCATACGTTACATCCCTAATTAAAATCATAATTTACAATAAGTAAAATTCCTTAAGCTTGTTAAAAATCATGATAAATTGCATGGAATTAAAAAAGAAAGGTCACAAAGTCATCATATAGTGAATTATGTAAACATATTTCCTCTGAGATCTTATCCCTATTATATCAGAGAATAAGAATCAGAAGAAATGAAGAAGGCCAGAATTTTATCAAAACAATTTGAATTGATGGAAATTTTTCTCAAATAATTATATTTTATAATAATATATAGGACTGGATCTTATTCCTTATATTATTATATTATATTATCTATCTACTATAGTAATTGCTTACTTTTTTTATAGTTGATGATGTGTTAACAGTTCATCATCACCATTATCATTATCATCATTATGAAATCAAATGCTTAGCGTAGATGATAAAAAGGTGTAAAAATTTATATAAGAGAAATTGTTATTATGTACTTTTTTTTTTTGTTTTGTCCCAGAGCCCTTCAATTAATGTATGGTATACCAACATACACACATATATTTACTTGATAAGAAGGCAAAAAGTGACAGATTACAATTAACAACAACAAAACTAAAATAAACTTATAAGTATGAAATTTTTTTGTTTTCCATTTTCATTTTGAAAAATTACAATTTATTTATTTATATTTATAATTGTTTTTTATTTTTTATTATATATTATTATTATTATTAACCCACCTGAGTACTCATGACGCGGTTTTTACAACTCTTTCTATGCAAAAGTCTCTATCTAGGACTGTCTGTATCTATTGTATGAATATGTGTGTGTGTATCTGTGCAAATGATTTATTTATTTAATTATATGTATATATATTTTTTCCTCTTTACAGATAATTAAATAAGCAAATTTAAAGAGGAAAAAATAAATAAATAAATAAATCAAATGAAAATGTTTTAAAACAAAAAATATAATAATAAATTAAAAAAAAAAAAAACCAGTTTACAGCACGTGTATATGTGTCTCTGTGTTTGTGTATGTGTATGTGAATCGTTTGTAAGCAGAAGAAGAAGTTGAATAAGAAGTTCTTATGTAATATACCATAATCGGGAATTGAAAAAAAGGCGCCTTACTTTCGGAGACTCGAAAATTTTGTTCAGCTTTGAAGCTTTCAAATGCAAAAAACAAGAATAATCACTTATGAGCAGCGCGGCTGCTTTTAAAAGCTACTACAACTATGGGGCGCGCTCTGGAATTATTGGAAGTAAAAACAAATTTTGGAATAATAGTATAGAGGGACAATCTCTCAAACATTAGTTGTTAGGGGGTTGAGCAGCAGCAGGCAGAAGTTTAAACTGGAAGCTCATCATCATCATTGCCAGGAAATCAAACGCTTTTAGGGGTTGATTGCTTTTGCAATACTATTAGTTTTAAGCTTAGTGAGAGAGAGAAATGTGAGTGTTGAGAGCTTTTTTTAGGAGAAAACTTTATTTGTACTGAATATACTAAAATGCATGAAGAATCGAAACACACATGGATGGAAATGGAAAGAAAAAATATAAAAATTATAAGGAAAAATGTGAAAAGAATTTAATCATAAAAAAATAGATTATGCAAACGAAATTTGATTGGATTTTTGTTCGGATTTATGATTTTCCTTGACGGATGATGATAATGATGATGGCCTGCTGCTTTCTTTCTTTGTTTCTAAGTATCTGCTGCTACTACTACTGCTGTGCTTTTGATGTTTGTTGAACGTATTCAAAATTAAAAAGACTGTCATTAGCAGAGGTAGTAGAAGATACAATATGATGAGAGAGCCTTAGTTATAATAGAAAAGAAGTAAGAAACAATGGCACAGTATGTATGGAGAGTAAGTAAGGACACAATAGAATTGAATTGAAAAAATTAATATGTCAGAGTTGGATATGCTTAACAAGCGGACAAAACTGAAATGTGGTACACATGCTTGTGTATGTATTTACTGGCACTTATGATTTTTCATTAAATTTAATAAAAAAAAATAAAAAATTAAAAATCAATTTGAATATTTTCCAGTTTTTTTTATCACCCATTTTTTTTTGTTAATTTTGTTGGGCTGCCAATTAAAATTGAATTTCAAATAAAAGGAAAGAGGAAAGCAATGAAGGAAAAATAATGAAATTGGGTCATTAATTTTTGCTCATACTACATAAGTGTTTCCATATAAGAAAATTTTTGCAAATCTTCTGTTTCTCTCATACACATTTATTTGGTCATTTGGTCTTGTTCTTGTTTTTAATAATATTTTATTTTGCATTTATGTATTTATTCTTTAATTGTTTGTTTAAACGCTTCTTATTTATTTTTCATGCTCATTTTTTTCTTTTCCCTCTTTATAGTACTCATCTCTTCATCATAATCAACTTCGTCTTCTTGGTTTGGTAGCACCAACAAATTTATAAACAATTTTGCTCTTTTTCTTATTTCATTTTTCATTTATTTTTTTTTTTATTATATTTTGTTTATGCACACGCTGCGCTTCTTCAAAAATATATGAGTATCTTCTTCATGTATGTGGCTTTGTAAGCAGCATGTTAATAGTATCTATGTGTATCTCTCTGTGTGTGTTTGTGTATGTAAAAATGTTTGTTTTTAATTTATTGATTTAGTTTATAAGTATATTTTGTAATTATTCATTTAATTGTTTTTATTTTCTTTTCATTTTTTTTTTAAATAAATTATTTTTTGAATTTTTAATAATTTTTAATAAAAATATTTTATTGAAAAATTTTTAATGTTTTTAGTTTCTTTTTGGATTTTTGTAGGCATGAAGTTTTGAAAAATCGATTTTATACAAGGACGTCGGGGTCTCTTCGTATATGGTGTATAGTCATTTTCAATTCGTCGTATATTTGTCGTCACTTCGTTTGTGTCTGGTAGTCGACAACTGTGTCGTTGGTTGGTTGTTCTTTCTCCTTTTGTTGTAGTCATTGTCAGTATTTGTCGTTCTTGTTGTAATGGAAAAAACTACCTTTGGTTTCGGGTATTACACAATCTTTGCTTATGGCAGCCGTGCCCGGGGGTTAAATATTTAAGTATGAGCCTACCACCCCTTCTTCTTCGCTTCTTATGTAGACAACGACGACAACGTAAATTTATTTAAACAAATTACAACTTTTAATTTTTTCTTTTATTTTAACAATTTTCACTAATTAAATTTGAATTTTCTTTTCGAAAATCACACACTGTTTTTTTCCCACGCTCTGTAAGCTTTAAATTAAAGCTTAAGAGGTTTTGTTTTTAGTATCCTTTTGTAACAATTTTTTCTTAAGTTTTCTGTTTTTTTTTTTTTTTTTATTTGTTCTCGATGCACAATTATTGTGTAAGAACCGAGACACGGAGACTATCCAAATAAGATCGACCTTCCCAGTTCGGTATCTGCGCTCGACTGAAAATTTTCAACGAGTTGCGAGCGGTTAAGCTTTCATACACTTAACTCAATTCACACAACAATACCGACAACGACGACGACGACGATACGACAAAAGCGCGCACACGGTAGACCAAGTGTAGCTACCATGTCGTCGTATTTGAGCAGTAGTGAAGAAAGAAAGTTGAGGCAGGCAACGGTAACAGAGGCAAAGAGTATGTAATTCTCTCTCATGGTTGTTGTACTCAGTTGCTCTCTCTTTCTCATTTCCGTTTGTTCACGTGAAGTGATTGTTCCTTTTTGTCAAAGTTTTCTTCTATTTTTATTGTGATTTATTAGAAACAGAAACCAAGAGAGGAAGAGAAAGAGTGTCTACGTTTGTGAGAGCACAAGGAATCTCAATGCAGTTAAATTTCCATATAATGTGTTCTCTTTTTACATTTATACGCATTTCCTCTACTTTTTCTCAGACTTTTGCATATGTGTAACACTTAAATAGCCGGAAAGTGGCTTTGAAAAGCTCAGCAAAATATAAAAACTCAATAAACGTGGCCAAAATACCCAAGCAACATCTCGCTCATTCACTGATGGAACACAGTGGGATAAAAAAGAATTTTCATCTATACAATTCACACTGACATAATCGTAGTACAGTTGCCCCTCAGCGCAATGCACATCAAGCAACTGGTTACATAATTTAACTGTGAAGCTGATTAGATGATTTTAACTAAGATTTTCATTTATTATCATCCATGATTTCATTAATTTCTTTCTTTAACCATGGAGTTAATTCAATTATCCGCAAGTACTCATTGCTTGTTTATCTTAATATGAGTCAAGTTCCGAGGAATCAAACTAAGTAAATACCATACAGATGAAACACCCACATTGGTTCAGAGGCAAGAGAGACTCATAGTGATTTGTTAGGGTTCTTAGAAAACTATTAGTATTTATTCAATGAACATTCAAAAGCTTAAGAGAAAATACTTTAAGATACTATTAATCTATATCTATCTATACCAGGCCTATCCAACCTGCGGCCAGTGGAACGCATACGACCAAAGTGGAGTCTGTATGCCGCCCAATGCGGCCCGAAGTGACAGTAATTTCTTTGGGCCGCATTTTTTTTATTTTTTTCTCGCCAATTTTCGACATAGGCGAATAAGCTCGCCTGCTCGAAATTGAAGTACGCTGGGGAAGCGAACGAGTGGATAAATTAAAAATTGTTTCTTTACACCTGAGACACAACTCATCACGGATTCTTTCAATGCGGCCAAAAAGGTTGGACAGTTGATCAATACAAATATATATAAAATCGTAAACGTTTTTTTGTCCGTGCACGCTAATCTCAGAAACGGCTTAACCGATTTTAATGCGGTTTTCATTGGTGAATCGAATCAAGCTTCCTTTAACATATAGCGTTTATTTATTCAAAATCGAACAGCCGAAAATCAACAAAAAAGTTGGTAACAGTACTGAAAATTTATTTAAAAAGTTCTTTTCATTTTGTAAGTCGATTTTCATTAATATCTTTTGATTTTGTGGGTCGATTTTGATCGATCTATACACATTTGTATGTTTCTACAGGAAAATTGAAATAGTCTTCCGAAAAATGAATGAGAATTATAAAATTTCTGTATCTCTATCTTTCCATATCCTATTATAACCAGCACTCAAATATGTTAATATAAAACCTCTTTCAGAAGAGTTTCCAAATTTCATAAAGAGCTGAGTCCCAAGCATTGCATATAATCGAGCTTCTACTGTATCGTACATAGAACATCATGTAGTGTAAATGAACTCAGTGCATTATGCACTGGGCATGGTGGCTAAAAACATGAAATGAAATGCCTTCACAAGGCGAAACAACCAACATACAAAGCTTTAATAGAAAAATGGAGCACACGACTGACTACGATTGTATGAGGCAATGCGATGCGACGACGAACTGTCAACGAAGATGCCGACGAAGTTGTAGCAATGCGCAAGCTCAGCACAATGAACAAATGGAATATTCTACAACAGAAGTTCTTAAACAAATGTAGCGCGGGAGGCGTTCTTTTGGCCAACAATTTTTCGTGGAGCCCATTCCAAGTCAAAGTACTTAATGCCGTTCTGAAAACTGAAATTTTGGTTCAATTATCGCATATTTTTTAGCCCCAACATTAAGAATTTGAGGCTGGCAGAGTGACTCCTCTTCAATTGATGGAAATAATACTCCTTTTCCATCTGATCATCTTTTTATATAAGTTCCCGGTATATGAAGTCTCCTTTAAGAGCGATACAATCATTCTAGAGTTTCTCTAACAATTCGATACCTTTCGTAAAGAACGATTTATCTTTGGCTTCAAAATAGGTATTAGTTTCGGCGTTCACCTCCTCATTCAAACCAAATCTCAGATCGGGATGTAATATTTTGCTGCCCCACGGTATTGGCATTGCGAGCGACAGTTTAAGAATCACTGTTCTACAACAACAGAAATGGTCAGAGCTTATAACATACTCTGTGCAGAGGAGATGGAGAAGTATGAAAGGGCGAGTGGGAGCATACGATTATTTGCTTATAACTGACTGACTGACATTTCATCCATACATACAATACATACATATATGCAAGTAAAGAGTGAGTGAGTGGCGGTGTCTTGGCTTAGTTTGGCATACGAACGAATGAAGGAAAAAAACAAGCCAAGAAAGGAAAAAAGGAAAGACTAGAATAGAAAAATATAGTAGAGTGCGAGTGTGAGTGCATGAAACTGAATCGTTAAGCGGTTTATGTAATTAACATAAGTTGCAAAGCTGTAATAGAACCAAGGGACTCTATATTTTTTATATGTATCTCAATCCAACAATCCAACAAAAACAAAAGAAAGGGAGACACAACACAAACCAAATAGTAGTTTATTAGTATTTTGGGGGTGTGTGAACTCAAGCAGAAGGATAATTAGAATTGAACTAGAGAAGTAGAAGTAGTTGGGAGTCAATTTAGAAGGAGTAATGTGACAATACTTGACAACTCTGGCTCTTGATAACGATGAGAAATGTTGATGATGTCACGCTGCGTCAATAACTTTTAGCTAACAATGAATCCTTAAATACAATGAAAGAAACCGTCGAAGCAAAGCAAAGTTAAGTAATCAACCCAACCCCAAATTCAACAGACAACAACTCTAGTAGTAGTAGTAGTATAGATAGATACAACATACAATTTATGTGTATGTATGTGGTGTACTATGGTAAATTCTTATATTACAATAAAACTATTGATTTTCAAATTGTACTAAAAACATGTAAACCAATTGTATCTCTCTGTGTGTATGTATGTGTCTGTGGATTCGTGGGTTGGACTTTTTGATTTAAGTTATTTTTTTTTTTAACTTCACATATTTGATACAATGACCGAAATGTTTTATTTTAATATGTAAATAAGTTGAAGGAGCGGCAGCAAAGCTTAAGGATACCACAAAAACTTAACTATGTCATTTATAAATGTTCAGTTGCTAACGGCACAAAAGGTCCTCTTACTTCCTCCACCACCTCATTGTTGATTTGAATTGCATGGATTATGAAAATTTGATAAAAAGAAATCCATCAAAATTATGTATATTTTTATTATTTCATAGAATTTTATTCTTTTATTTTCTTGCCATTTCAATTTGCCTATCGTAATGCGTCACTCATACAATCACACACACACTCACACACACTACATAGATACAATCATATCACATACATAGATACTAACAATAATCAATTTAAAGCAAAAAAAATCATATTTAAAAATAAACAAAAAGAAACAGAAAACAGCAATTTACGTATAAGCCGCCTCCAATTGAATTTTTTGTTTATTTTTGTTTCCAGGCAAGGCAAAAACCTAAGAAAATAATAATAAATGCTTTGTTTTGAGGAAATACTATCACATTATGTTTCACTGTTATTTGAGGATTTCTTATAGGGTAAAAAAACAAGGAAAAACAATTATTGTGAAACATAAATTGATTGAGTCAGCAGTTTAGTTTACTTTACTTAACTTGATGCCATTTTTGGTGTTATAGGATTTGTTCGTTTAAAATAAAAAATAAAAATATTTCCAACTAAAGTATCTCTGAGACACACAATTTGTATTAATTTAGATCATTATTGCATCAACCTTACAAGTCTTATACAAGTTATTATAGACATTACAATGTGTCCTTCAAACCTATTATTCATACCTTCTCCAGCACTCATGCTTCAATGGCCTATTGATTCCTTACTACACTCTATTGAACTACCTATTGCACTAACTATCTACTTAAACCTTAATCTACCTTATATTTTACCTACCATTTAATACTATTTATCTATTTATGAATATACTATCTAAACCAACATTCAAGAAATATCGTTTAGTCAAAGTATTAAGGCTGAGGACACACCGGATCAGACAAAACGTCTTTGATTAATGAGATAAAAGGTCAGCAGGCAACAACGTGACATGTCTTTCGATGTTGTCTTGTCTGTTTTAGTGTGTCCTGCCTCATAAGAACCTATGTACTCTTGTTATATCAGACAATAAAAGACGTTTTGTCCGATCCGATGTCCGATAAGGCAACAATACGGCATTAGTTTGATTGGGCAAAGTGACCTTTACAACTTTTTAAACAAGGATCTTCAATTGCCTAAATGACGCTTTATATGGTTAAAAAGCAGTATCAATCATTTGTATAAGTTTGCTTGAAGATGAGAAATGCAAAGCAGATCAATCGTTACAAGAATGTATCTTGCAACATCAAAATGATTCTGATATTCCTACAAGCTTTGTTTATGATAAATTACACTATGATAAAGATTGATATTGTTTTTTATCATGTAAAGTATAGGTTCCCAAAGTGGGCGATAACGCCCCAGGAGAAGGCTCTGAGAAAATTAGGGCGCGTTAAGGCATTCTGAAGGGGCAACGGCAGACAAAAAGTTAAATTTAAAATTTTTGGGGGTACTAGAATTTTTTTAAAAATCCAAAGTGAGCGGTGGACGATATAAGTTTGAGAACCTTTGATGTAAAGGATCCTTAACAAACTCTTCATCTTTCTATTAATGCTGATCTACATCAATCAATTTTTATGATTCATTTATCTTCATAATTTATTGTAGAATTATGTATTCCTTTTGTCCCTAAATATAAATTGAAACGTTTGGTCCAAGAATTCAGAGAATTAGTCTTTATACTCATAGACTCTGCCCTTATCAGTCAAAGATCTTCAAACTCATCATCTTTCTATTAATGCCGACCACCATTTATTTACTTCTACAAATCAAACAATCTTTATCAAATCTTTATGATTGATTTATCTGTCATTTTTTAGAATTATGTATTCCTTTTGACACATAAGCGAAACCAAGGCCCAAGTATTGAGAGAATTAGTCTTTAGCATGTTTGGCCAGTGAAATAATCAACTCATTGACTCTACTCTTATCAATCAAGAATCTACAAGAATCTTTAGCCTAACAAACTCATCATCTTATTCACTTAACTTAATCTATGTTTATTTTATAACAATCAATTAATCTTTATAATTGATCTATCTATCATATTTTAGTATTATGTATTCCATTTGATCCTAAACATAAACAAAATACTGATACTTATGTTCTTCTGTCTAAAAATACTATAAAAATGAAAATGCAAACTAAAATCGCACAATGTTAAAAATCGATAAGTGTGAAATTTTATGTAGTAGGTACTACAAACACTTTTGTATCTGCGAATCTAAGTACACATAATCTTTTGTCTATTTCTTTGCCATATGTCAGTCAGTCAGTGTGTTTGTTTGTGTGTAGACTTTGAGGTTATGCTACACAAGTACTACTAGTAGCAATTGTTCTCTAGGTTAAATAGTACAGCAAAATAAAAGATATACTAGAGAAATAAAAAGATATGTATCTACGAGTATAAGTATAAAAACAAATGTATAATCTCACACTCTTGTTAAGTACACTAAAAATAACAACAACAACAAGAACAAAATAATCAACAATAAAATATGAAAATATGGTATAACAAATCTTAATAAATGAATGAGAAAACTATGGAAATGTGTGAAACCCGTGTAAATTTGTTTGCCAAGAATAGATACATATATATTTATCTATTTGCACATTCCCGATAATTATTATGGACCAAAACTTGGCATAATTCATTCTATATTCGATTCTCTGTTCTGTTCTGTGCCAAGTGTATGTACTCAATCTATTGATCCATCTATCTATATATGTATATTATAAATATATTGTATCTAACCATCTTATATCATTTTTATGCACTCATGTAGAAAACTTTTGTATCTACTTACAACATACCAAAGTATAGATAGTTGTATAAAACAAAACAAGCAACATCAATTTGATTTCAGGAAATTATAAACGCATTCAGTCAAACATTTGATGTTATTCATGACCATGGTCGGGTCGCGTGGAAATCAGCATAAAAAGAAATTGTTCATTTATTTGTATAACAACAAATGTATCTATCTATCAGTATATCTGAGTGTACTATTTGAGTGTATCTATGTGTGTGATTACATGGTAATCATATTGGATGGATAGTCAAAGCCAAGCCAACGTCATCACTAGTATTGCTGCTGCTGCTACTACTGCCTGCCTGGCTTGCTGACAATGGAGACGAATGGCAAATGCTTGTCGCCATAGTCGATGTCGCCGTCAGACAGTCGATTCAAGTTGAGTCTGGACCCCGTAAAGCTTGATTTTGTCAACCAATGGTGACATGGCATGGTTTTGTACTTGAGCGTTGATTAAAAAATTCACACACACACACACTCACTCACATAATACTCAAATAAACTACTGAATGATGTATGAATGAATGAATGCTGAGATACATATGTATATACTATGGTTATAGTTGACCGCAAAGCATAATTTTGCTTTGTTTTGCCAAATTTCAAAACTCACATGATTTAATGTCAACAACGTTGCACTAAATATATTGTAGTATCTATCTATCTACATATGAGTATGTATGAATGTATCTACAATATATCTGTGGGCGGCCGATTATGATTCTTTCTTACTTTCATTTCAAAAAAATTTGTTCACAAAAGATACATTTACACAGTGTTCTTTTTTTTTTTAAATCATTATATATATAGTTTTTTGTTACTATACTTTGAGTAGTTTGGGGTTTGCAAACACAAATTTTCATTGTCGTAGACAAAGCTTAATTTGCGTTATGGATACGTCAGTCATATCTAAAGGAAATAGTGATACTTAACATACATCTACATCTACTATTACTGTTATTTTTGTGTAGCTTAGCTACTAAGCTACTAAATAGATACATTTGAATGTATATGGTATGTCTAAAAACACAAACTAAATGCCCGGAAAAAACCAATTGTATATTGAGTTTAATGCTCAGCTTAGCTTAGCTCAATAAGATGTACAGTAGACATGGATGAGATGAAGATGCCATGCCGCCGCCTTAGAGAGGAGAAGCAAAGAGTGAACTCTGAACGAACTGTATGAGTTGAAGGCAAAATGTTCTACTATTTATTTTATTCATGTTCTTGAGTACACAAAAAGCCTTAAATGATGATGGTTTACAATAAAAAAAATAATTATAAACAAAGTCACATCACTTTTGGCGCAATAAATTCTAATCAAAATCGAAAGAAATTTATGATGGAATTTTGCAAAATAACAAAAAATACTATATGAGAAAGAACACAAAATTTCACATGGCAATGACATCCATAGTATTGTAAGCATTACATTATGTAACTTCTGGCAAAACCCATTTAGTCCATGTTTCCTTAATAATGGTAGAAAAATACTTATCTCTACTCAATGCATTATATTATTAGGACGTCACAAAGATCTGAGACTACAGTAGATTTCATGGCAAGAAGAAGAGGGTATGAAACGAGCTGACTGTTCTTTATTGACCTCCTCGAGTACAACCTAGAATATAAAGGGCACAAAACGCCAATGAAAAAAAGCACTGACTGTTTAGCATGGAGCTTAGCAGCTTTTCAATGGTCCCGAGAATTTCTATGACTTAATCAGAGCCAATTTAAGGGAAACAATTTGGACAAGAGAGAACATTCATATATATTCATATTCAAGCTATTGGTATAACACCGAACTTCAATCAAAATCCTTCCTTAACCCAGACAGAGGAGAAGATATCTCTTGTAGTTACAAAAGGAGGATCTACGAATTTTAACTGCAAAGACAGAATTTATGGATCTATGGATACTAACTTGATACTTGACAAGGCATTATGACCTTAGATATGAAATCAAGAAAATGAGTCTCTCATGGACTAAGATCTGTCGATTGAAACACCAGTTAACATTCTTTGCTTCCTCAACAATAATAGAAGAATAACGGTCTCTGATCACCAATTTATCTAGCACTAGAGTGTATCCAGGACCCGAGATTAAAGAAAACACTGACTGTCTAGTCAGGCATGAAGCTTACAAGCCTTTCATTTGAGAACTTCTGTGACTTAATCAGATTCGATCTAAGCGAATCCATTGTGACTTAATCAAAGGCGATCTGAGGGAAACAATGAGGACATGAGAAGACACCAAATTTGCAAGTAATTGGCATAACACCTTATGTCAAGCAAAATCCTTCTAAAAACTAAACAGAGGAGAAGATATCTAACAACAAAGGGAGGATCTGTGAATTTTCACTGCAAAGGGAGTATCTATGGATTATAATTTGATACTTGCTTGTCAAGTCATTGTGGCCTTAGATATAATTTTAAAAATATAAGTCTCTCAAGCACTAAGAAGAGCTGAAGAGTAGAAGAATAACGGTCTCTGATCGACAAACTACCTAGCACTCGAGTGTATCCAGAACCCAAGATTAAAGAAAGATCTGATTGGAATGTAAGAGTTCGTTGGAGTGAAGTCGTTTAGTCTTCATAGAATTCTGTTGTGAATTATGGCGCTTGCTAGGGAGTTGGGGTATTATAGCGATCTACTTTTATAACGGCTGCTAAAGAAGTTAATTTGCTCACATCCTCATGTCGCGATGCTACGTGGAAGCTACCATTGTCAAGCTCAATAGACAGCTATAGACCACAGTGCAATCATAGCCTTCAATAATAATAATAATATTGTAATATCAGAGTTATTAAGAACACGTTGAAAATGATTGCCGTTCGTGTTACCTATTCTCTGTCCAGAAAGAATACAAATATTGGAAAAGTCCGTGATATAATTCAATGTTAACATTGACTAACTTTTTGATTGATTACCAAAACTAGAGGAATTGGAAAGATTGCGTAAAGCAA
Source organism: Amiota communis (assembly GCA_037043315.1). Classification (NCBI taxonomy): domain Eukaryota; kingdom Metazoa; phylum Arthropoda; class Insecta; order Diptera; family Drosophilidae; genus Amiota; species Amiota communis. The sequence goes on along the minus strand of JBAMAV010001443.1, from coordinate 656,756 downwards.
AAATTCCATTCGTACGATAGAATAGATAAACTGCTCGTCACAGGGGCGAGTCTGACGGAGCTTTATTAGTTGATCTCATTGGGCGCTCAATACCTTTGAAAGCAACCGGCAGAATCCACAATAAGATGCAGTGGCAAGTTTGTCAGACTGCCAAGGTCTTCGGGACAAGGTTTCCCCAGAAAATGTCGTCATCTTCAAAGAAGTGCTAGGACTTGGCTGACATTATACCGTATTAATTAGCATTCAAAAAGAATGCGTAAGGCAAATTATCTATTCAAAATCATCTACACAAGAAGACTTTCAGTACTCTTTCAAGCAATGAACAAATCATATGAAAGTCTAATAACTTTATAGGCACACCTCGTCAGCTAAAATACTAATTATTTCTAAGTTTTTGTTTTACAAAATTCATTAAATGTCTGCAAAATTTTAATTTCTAATTTCCTCAAAAACAAAATAAGTAATACAAAAAGGAAGTGCGTAGGTTCAATTAGTCTTAAATTTTTTCGTTCATGAATAGTTAAAAAGATTAAGAAAGCCACAGAGGGGAGGGAAAGGCAGATAGGTAAGTAAGTAAGTAGTATGTAGTCAGATTCATTCATTCAACAATGAACTTCGGTTTTAACTAGTTTTAATTGAAAAATCAGACTTAAATTGTGTGTTTTCATATTCACATTTGCATTATTGACTGACCTACTTCATTAAAAAGTACATTGATTTAGTTAAAAAAAAAAAAGTATCTAGAACAACACATAGAAACAATGAGAATATAAATAAAATATTAAAAATCACGTTTCTACTGATAACAACAAATAACTTTTACTAACTTTTCGATTTTTAGTTCTAAGTATCTAAATATACTGACGTAAACCGCTTATGGTCAAAATGCGTAACTAGAAACTTTCAAGTGTCCAAAACATTAATCTTGTTATTGATTATTTGTTATTAGTAAAGATACGAGATAAATAATACTACTCGTGTGTAAGATATGTGAGAATGTGAATTGAAAGAGATTTGAACTACATTTTATTGTATTTTTCCTCTCTATTCTTTAGTGTTTGAGTTTACTATGGAAATTATTGTAAGCGTTCAGTTCATTCAAAGTTTGCTCAAGGATATTGTATATTATATTTTTATTGTATTTATCTTTTGAAAATGAATATGTATCTGCACGCGTAAATTGTTATACAACAATATACAATACAAAGCGACAATTGTTGACACAAAAGATTGTCGTCATTTCACTTTACTTTGCTCACTTACTCTTCTTTTGAGTATGAAATTGAATTAAATAAAAAAAAAAGATAGAATAGAAAATTATTGCATATAAAAAATGACAAAGATGAGATGAAACTGTGTAAAAGCAAGCAGCAAGCAATCAACAAAAATCAAGAGTAGTAATATCTCAAATTGTAAACTATCTGATATCTTCCAACTACCTACGATTATGGAAAACACTGATATTCATAAAGCAGAAAATACTAAATAATTTGGAGTATAGAAAAACAGAAAGAGAATTCCGATGTGATCAGATAGAGTATAGACAGTTTTTTGCATAATCTGTGACTTCTCAAATTGCAAAAATTCTATTTAATTTATTTAAACACACTAACACACACAGTCATCTTCATCTCATCTCATCGTATATTCCTTATGTGTATATTTGTTAAATACACAACAACAAATCACATTATCTTACTAAATTTTACCACAAACTTACACACAAAATGAAACTCCACACTTGCAGCAGCAACAGCAGCAGCATTGAGCTTCGGATCGAGTTTACTCCCAATTGAGCGTGTTCTTCCTGGACAGAACTTGTTTTATCTGGATTACCAAGACCAAGTTATTTACAGTTATTACTTAGCAGACAACATACAACACACAACAGCGGCAACAATAAGAACAACAACCTTTGAGAATTTCCCTTTCATCATCATCATCATATTGCTTCAGATAGTATACAAATTCTGATTTAATTGAATATTAAATGATCTCTTGAGTGAATGTAGGAAAAATGGATTTTGAAATATATGATTTTATGGAATAAAGAAGAATAAGTGATCGGAATATTCGTTGTAAGTTCTTAATCCTAGATTGAGAGAAGTTTTCCATACAACAAGATTATTTTTTGGTTTAATAATTATATCAAGCAATTCAAATATCTAAGATTCTGAGAAACTGAAAGGTTAATTGGCAGATATACTCACTAGAGTCTAACAGACACATGACAAGATCATTGGGTCGTAGACCAAAGACTGACTTGGCATGCTTATAAGAAGATTACATGAGTCGGTTACTTTGAAATGGAGAGGTGGCTTTGTAATACTTTTGTCAGATGATCCAATTTTACAGGAATGAAAGCAGAAGAAAAGTTAAAATATTGAGCATAGAGGAAGAAAAAATAATTCAACCAACAACCATGATTGAAATCATGATAAAGTGGACGTTAGCCAAAGAATTCAATGTGGATCATTCAGTCAACGTTCGTCGTCTTAAGAACCCTGGATAATTATGGAACTTGTCTGCATGGATTCCCAAACTATCTGACTACACAATAGTTTTATCGATTTGCCTCACTAACTAAGCACTGACCTATACAACCTGACACAAATTCGAGCAACATTTCTCGACTTTCAGGCACTTTTGGCAGCCTATAAGGCTCATTCAATCATATTTCATCGTCTCAAAAGCTCCACAAAGTGTCATAATTTCTTGGAAGGACCCCCACGAACTATCTGACAATATTATAGACGAACTTAACAAAAGTTTTATTAACTAAGCATTGACCTATGTAAACCTGTTTAAGTTCTGCTTATATTCATAGATTCTTTCCATGTTTCCTTAATAAATTGAAGCATTTTTTTTTTGCAATAATCCAATTAATTTTTTTATAAAACAATTACACACAAGTTTTCTTGACTTTCAGGCACTTAAGATAGCCATAGAAGAGGATAAAACATGACAATGATTAGAAAGACTAGCAAAGACTTCAATGAGAATCATTCAATCAGATTTCATGGTCTCAAAATGATTGAAAAAGTGTAATATTTTGGTGGATGGATCTGTTGAACTAAACCAAAGTTTTATTGATTTTCCACATTAAATAAGCACTGACCTAGGAAAACCTGACGAAGGACTATTTATTTTCATAGACTCTTTTCAACTTTACTTAATGAATGGATGACTATGTCTTTCAATAATCAAAACCAAATTGGTTATTAGACATATTTCTCTTTCTCAAAGACTGATTCATTCGTTTGTTAATAAGAACAGACCAGAATACAGACCTAGAACAAATTGTCTTGGGATATTAATCATTTCTTTGGATACTCCTATTTAATGATTCTACATTGAGCATTACAAACATCAATATAAAGTAATAACTAACTAAGTATACAATATCAAAATTGAACGCCCTTCTAAGTAAACAATTATTTGTTGAACCCTTTTTTATTGTTGTTTTGTTTTGGTGTTGACCTTCATTAGTTCAAGATTTTGATTTTGTTTTAGAAACAATTAATAAAACTTATAGATAAATCAAGAGTGAGTATTGTTTTTCTTTTTATTCTTTTCTATATTTATAAACAAGGCCAAGGGAGTAATTATATGACATATACATAAAATATATTTTTACAATATATAGACCATTATATATCAGTGTGTCTGTGTATTGGTTGATCGATTATTATACTCAAGCAATCACAGGCGTCATTTAACAACAATAAAGTAAGTTTAAGAGGGAACAAGAGAAGGAGAAAAATGAGGTACATAATAAAGTCTACACAATCAGAAAATGAACGTCACGAGTTGTCTGTCTGCTTTATGGAAACACTCACTATACATTTCTCTGTGTGGATGTGTGTGTAAGTGTTGTAATCTAAAAGTGTCATTTCTTATCATCACCAACAGCAACAACAACAACAAACAATATTCATTATAAAAGAAAATCTTACACTTGAATCTAATAATAAACATTATAGAATCGCTTTCATTCATTATGTAACTTAACTTAAAACAAAAGACAGAAAAAAGAAATAAAAACAATAATGAAAATATGTTTAGTCTAAGTCAGAGTTTCTTAGATTCGTTCACAAAACACTTTTGAAATTGATAAATTCAATCCAAGGAACTGTTTTTAATCTTGCAACTCTACATGAACATATTCAGTATTTAGTATCGCTTCGGCGGATCATAGAGATTCTGGTTTAAGCAATTGTAACAAAACAATTAAAACTTCCTCTTAAGATCGAGGATCTGTTAAGGAACCACATGATTTTGTCGGCCAAGAATCAACAACTGCAGCATCGAAGGATTAAAACATAAACAGTCTGAAATTAATGCACAACTTGCTCTGGCTTCCTTCCCTAATTTCCTTCTAGGAATTTGTAATATCTCAGGAACTAAATGTCCCCGGAATAGAACTTCTTAATTCTTCTTCTCAGCATTACTAACCGCTTTTCTGAGCCTGGTGAATAGAGTATTCATAAGAATCTTTAATGCATTCAAATATTGGTAAGCTTAAGTATTAAAACTTCTCAAAAGCACGGGACTAACTTTCTAATGTAAATACTACAGTATGCAACATCCAAAAATTACAATAAAATCTAATCACATTGGTAGTATCAATGTTTACAATCGATGTTCTGACTGTGGTTGCTCTTTCCACTAGGAGCTCTCCTCATCAGTGGCCCATTTGTCTTGATCAAAGGTGAATTTTTTACTTTTAAATCCCAAGTAAATGGTGTTCACATTGCCACTAATAAAACAAATGTAAAAACATACTTTGGAGGTCCTTAATCTGCTGATTTTGATTTCTAAATCAGAATATCTGAAGGTGAAACACTATACTGGTGAGCCGTGGACTGTATTGTCCCGGCATTATATTTTTTGTTATAATTTCAGTTTGTCATTGGGTCCCTCAGGCCTTTTTTCTTAAGAAACAATTTCGATCTAAATTAGCTGATCTGGATGTGGTTGAGATCTAAAGAGTTGATTGATTTGCTTCCTACAGTTCTGTATCAAGTAGAAACTATTTTTATCTTTTCAACTAATTGCAAACAAATTTAATTGTGAATTCTCATTCTCCTTTCCTTCCGTCTTTTTATCTTTCATACGTATGTATATGAATCTTTTATTTGCAGTCCCCTTCTACCCTCTTTTGCTTTATAGTATAATAAACATGAACAAATCAATAAAAAAACTCTAAACGATGCTAATTTCAAATGAAAACCACAGCATCGTAAATCGATCGTTGTCTCTCCACTGTTAAGTGTCAACATCAATTTACTGTGATTTGAAACACTTTGATTGGAAATTCATTGACACAATACAAAATAGAGATGTTGTACCAATCAGATACAATACAATACAATTTATTATATTTCTTTTTTCCATATACATTCATACATATGTATGTGTATTTGTTTTCTTTGCATGTCTACGAAATTGTTATACTTAGAATGACAATAGAAAAAAATAAAATCGCTTTCAATTTTATAGTAAATTTTTGCAAATTGAGCTTAGTAATAAGCGACTACAACAAGAAATTATATGGTATACTATCGTTTAGAATGACAATCTACTATAGCAACAATAAACTAGAAAAAGACAAATGACAGTTTTGCACTTGTTATAATAAGTTTCATTGTCACTTGATTACATTTTATTGAATTATAATTGAATAAAAAAAAATCACATTTTTCTTCTTGCACTTTTATTTCAAATTCTTTCATGATTTTATGAATTATTTTGATTTCGTGTCTCTGATTTTGCAGTGCAACATAGCAACATAAAATTGATTAAGTGAAAATGGCCTTTATACAATTTATATATTTAATATATTTCACTCCTTTACCTGGAGATAGACTATGAATATGATTCCCGCTTTCCTTCTACTTCTCCCTTCATTTTCAATTTTTTCAAAAGTTAATTTGCAATTATTTTCCTTTCTCTTAAATTCTGGATCTTTTCTTGTTACAAATAATATCAAAATAATGTATATATAGCCATTGTTTTGATAGATCTTCTTTAAATCTATAAAATTGGGTCTTATCTATATCATCTATATCTATCTATCTATATATATATATATAATCGTAAGCCTTTTTGTGTTTGTGCACGCTAATCTCAGAAACGGCTTAACTTATTTGAATGCAGTTTCGACTGGTGTGTTGTAACAAGCTTCGTGTAACATTTAGCGTTCCTTTTTTCGAAATCGACCTACTAAATCAAAACAAATTCATATTTTTAATTCTGTTGCCGACTAAACATCTGATAATTTGGAAAAAAGTTAACAAAATACACGCTATTACAAACATATTTCGTATACCCCACGCTTACGAAGTCGTGGGCACAGCTAGTACTAAATATTTGCCCTAATCTGATTCTCCATGTCCTAAAAATGGATTAATCTTAAGGTGAAAACCATACAAAGTGATCTTGATTGCTAATGATTACTTCGATAGAGGAGACATGGGATAATAAAGAGTTGTATTGGTTCCACTTCTGATTATAAAACTGGTTTTTTGTTTGACAACAAACAATGACGACGAATGTTGATGACAGCGATTCCAAGCAATCGCTAAAAAGCGTGGTTGAACACCACCCGCAACAACTAAATACAACAAAAATAACAATAGCAAGAGCAACAATAACTTATTAGTTATCAAATAATAAGAATTGTGTCGCATGCCGCATTCTAGTATTTTCCAGTTGTAATTATTATCAATTTTTACGCTGCGATTGTTGGTCAAACAAATCACAATCAAATTATTCTTTTATAGAATAATGGAAAAACGTAAGAGGAATTTCATCGTCATCATCATCATCATCATCATTGTCGAAGTGTCGTACGAACAACACACTGATGTTGTCGTCATCGACAAAGTCTATGTATATGATAGTGTAGTTGGGGAATTTAGCAACTACATAGTACATTTGTATACTTATACATATATTTTAAAATGAGTATCTTTCATCTTGCACCCTAAATGGTGTTTAGTATGGTATATTAATAATGGCATGGACGAGTTTTTAAAGAAATGGAAATTTGTGTATAGGATTGTTTCGTATAAAGTGGCACATACTTTGTTAAGTGACAAAAGCGACCATTTTGTTATATCGAATCGAAAATGAGTGTTAGACCGGGCGCTGGATGGAGTTGAGTGTGCAAAATATGAGGATCGCATTGTGTAAATAGTTTTGAATTCAGAAAAGCTTGCAGATTATGATTCTGGATGTTGACAGGAGGTTTGCTGGTCCAATTTTTTTTTATACCCCATGAGCCTGCACTATGTGAGGATAGATAATGAGTTAGAGGACTGAGTTAAGTCTCCAACCTGCCTAAGCGAGACGAGCATTAATAGTGATTGTTTGATGATCTACTACTAATTGTGCTACTACTAAGTGTAGCAGCTTTATAAAAACTGTTAAAATGATCAATGGGAAATCTTATTATAAGATAAGCTGCATGAAATAATCCATGAAATTGTGATTTAACATTAGATTCTTCTGGACAACAATCGATGACAGCACGCGGTATAAATATTATCCTGACAAAACTGTAGAAGATGGAATCTCTCCAACACCACCTTTCTCATCAGATATTGTACATGTAATTGAGCAGCTCGTCATTCTAATTTGAATAACTTCATAACCAAAACTATCTCCCAGATTTTAAAAATTATTGACTTAAATTCCCGATTGGAAAATTCGACGTAAATCTTTACAACACCTAGCAACACGACACGTCTTCACATGGGTAAGCGATTTGTCCAGTCTAGTTTCTAATTTCATAGTCTTTGGCATTAAGCAGTTCCCTCACTTTACACATACTCTACAAAAACCAAATCAAAATACAGTGAAAGAAGATAAAGAAAATCTCGGCTACCATCGTGCTTCTCTTCTCTACAAACAAAATTTGCGAGAAAGAGTCTGTGTAGCAGAATTCTTTCATGTAAACCGGGTGTTATGAATTATCTATCGATCTAATATGAGTGAGCAGAAAGTGTGTCCAATAGTTGCTGCGAAATTAAGTGGGGGAGATCAAAAATGTATATAAAAATGGAAGAGAAATTTAGTTTGAAAGCGATGGACTCTGAGACCGTTTAACCGAACACCATGGAAGTTGGCACATATATGTATTTTTTCATGGAGAAGGTTTTTGTATACTTTTCTTCTTTGCTCCGCTGTTCTCGAGAAATTGGTGGATAAAACTTTGCAAGAACAAAATCACACATTAACATTACGCGGGGGGTGTAGCAAAGCACGCCGGGAACACTAGTATATTATATATTTTATATAACTGTATTGGTTTACCCGGCGCACGCCAGTAGAGCTTCCAAACGGCATTGTTTTTTTCCAATATCTTCAACAATCATCGTCATATTTCAGTCAATTTAAGCAAAACCTTAATGAATTACACACCTATAACCTGCATAATGAATCAGTGCGTACATTGGTGAAAACCGTATGAAAATCCGTTCGGTAGTTTTTGAGTTGATCACGTTTAAACAGACAGACGCAGTGTGGGGACTTTGTATTATAATAATATAGATAGATATGTTTGCATTTCTCTCAGGTATATGGAACAGATTATAACAACAGACATTAATATAGATTATCGTTTAATGAAAGTGAGTTGTTACCTAGGAATTTATATGACTTTATGATCCTTAAATGATTGATCCCAAAAAGACATTTTAAGGGCTTAGATAACAGTGGATTCATGAGATTTAAAGCTTAATATTTGTCAAAATTACAAGGATTTTAATTTCTATTCAGCAAATTTTATCAACTTGAAATAACTCATTTCTAATATGAGCAATAGCTACAGAGGCCTTCAGCTCAGGGGACGAGTTAAGGAAAAATAAGAAAAGTACAGAACCAGACTTGTGCGGCAATCGAACCCGTGTCTCTAGGATGTCAGATCGGCGTACTAACCTCCGAGCCAGTCATATTCAAACATTATTCATAATACTTAATATCCAAAGGGATATAAAAGTCTCTATTGAATCAAAGTTAATAGAATAACATGATTTTATGACACAACAAAACTGAGAAACTAAGAATATGTTTCATGTTTCTCATCATCATCATTTCTCTAATTGGCCAATTAGTGAATTAGTGTTGATGAAGTACCAACAAGTTTATGCACATACATATGTAGGTAACACATTCTTCGCACTATTCTGATAACCCTGAAATACCAACATTATTCTTAGGTATGAGGAGGTTATCTATAAAATAATAATAATAATAATAATGACAATGTTTGCCAACCCCATGAATAAACGGATAAGTCATAATCATAGACGACAACAGCGACGAGGACGACACATCAGAGAGAGCTTCATCAAAATATACATTTCCCAACTTTATTGTCTTTGTCATTATCACACCCTCGTTGTCATATTCATATTCATACATATGTATAGTCATGAAATCATGAAGATACAAGATACTCAGTTGTAGATTTATTAGCCATAATGTAGTGTTTTAATTGTTTTATAACAAGAAGCAACGAGTCACTTCATGTCGTCTCGTCATTCATTCTATGACTCTCCTGTGGCCCACAATCTAATAAGAGAATATTTGCTGAATTTTAGTTCTGATTTGATTTCTTCATAAAGACACACAGAATGAGATTGAGATAGATGCAGAGATTACGAGAGATGGAGAGCGAAGCAAAGCAAGCGAATTATCTGATTATTATCTCATTCACGTTGAATTCAGAGTATCTTCTTCTATGATGTCTTGATTTTTCTTAAATTGACTTCAATTGAAGACGCATGACTCAGCAGAGACGGCAGCAGAAACAAATGAACATGTTGAAAAGTGGGTGGTAACAACGAGGGCGGGTGTAACTGCCTGCCTTGCGGGGCATTAGCACAGCAGGCTTAGCGTGTAGCATAAGTTTTTATGCTTGATAAGTGGAAAATTTTTGCTCCAAAAGCCATAAAATCAAATCATACAAAATGAACGAAACACAAGATGAAAGAGAGACATGCCACAGATAAATGTAAGTATAAATGAGGATTAGAAAACCAAACCCAAAAGAAGAGTAAAAGAAAAATCTCATTAAATATGATGATGATGATATTGGAACACATACACATTCATACATACTTATATTCTAATTAAACAAAGGTCAGCGTCAGTTAACGAAACGAAAAATTGTTATCGGAAATGACAAAAAAAAAAGAAAAGAAAAACAGAAAGACAAAACACAAATAAAAATTACACAAAATAAAAGCGCAACGCCAAGAGAAAAATGTATCTGTGTATCTCTAACAACAATGTGGGGGAAAAAGTTATAAAAAAAAAGCAAAAAATAAGGCAATGGCAAACAACGACGATGATGGCAGCGGCGCTTATGCTGTCGGCAATTAAACGAACTACAAGCGCCCTAATGACACCAATTCCGGAAAAACGAGAGATGACAAGCAGCAGCAGAGAAAGAAAAAAGAAAAGCGGCGCTGATGGTGGTGGTGATGACGATGGTAATGGTAATGGAAAAATTCCAATGGACAAAAACATGTTCATATGCCAAACACACAACGCCGCCGCATTTGTTCCCATCATCATCATCTCCGCCACCACATCAACCCACATTCCAACACATCATCATCACCATCATCAACAGCAGTACAAGCAACCGCAGCAGTTGTGAAAAAATTCCGGTTATGTAAGTCAAAAATGGAACAATTTCCAGGCTGAAAAAGCTTTTCCAAGCATAGAGAATGTGAATTACACCCCCACCTCACCACACATTAAGAGCCGGTGCGGACTTTAAACACACGAGCACACGAGTATTGCGCATGTCATTATAAGTCTTGTCTCTGTCTATGAGAGTTGCCCGTGCCCAAGCCCATTTGTGTGAGTGTGTGTGTTTGTGTTGCTAGGGGTTGGAAAACCAAAACCGAAGCCAAAGTCAAAACAACGAACGAGCGTCTCAACTCAAACGAATAGAATATAATGATCATGATGATGATGACGAATATCAACTGCTGCCACACTAAAGAGTTCTGGGCCACCTTTGCAGGTATAAGAAAACAAGACAAAGGCATAGGCATAAGTTTGCGGCACATAGAATTCAGGTAATAAACTATCTCTACATAAGAATTCATTCATTCCAATTGGCATTTTTTTGTTTGTTAAGATCAATTCGCACAACTTTTGGGCCTCCGCCCAACATAAACACACCGCACCAGAGAATAATACAACATGACAACCAGAGACTCTGCTGCCGCCGCCTTGAGTCAATCAGTCAGTCAGTCTCAGTCAGTTAGTTAAGTTGCTAGGCATAGGGCGTCGCCGCTACAGTCAACCAGCCAGCCAACCGCTATTTAGCCCCTTTTCTTTTCGTTCTTTTTCATCATCTTCTTCTTATTAAGTAGTATAAGACGAAGCTAGAGCTTAAAACGCAATCGAGCAACAACACCAAATAAACCAACAACAACAACAACATCATCATCATCATCACCACTAACAAAATAAGTTTCGATTTTTCCCCAAAGCGTTTCGATTTCGGGCTTAGCCAAAAGTTATGAACACATTTTCTTATAGTTTACACATTTAAATCACTTGTTTTTTATAACTCATTGCTGGCTAAACATGTTAACAAGTGTTTGCAAGTATTTTATATTAACTTAAACTTATTTTAATATAAATAATTCACATTTTAATTGCGCACTCACCTCGTATTCCGACCTCAACGCCATATTAAAACAAAAACAACTAACTTTGCTTCGGGCCAGAGTTGCCCAATTGGAGCATTTGATCGAATTGCAAATGAAATGCATTGTGGCAGTGCAGGTGTTATTGCCATTCACAGTGAATACGTTTAAAAGCGTGCGGCAATTTGAATTTGTGACTACATATTGTTTACATATTCAGTATATTATATTAAATGATGATTAATAATTATGAAATAAGTAGTAATATTTATTTTTAAAAACTACATTTATGGTGAATTTTACCATTTTAATTCAAGTTTTTGTTAATTTCAATCCAAATTTAAGCTCAAATGGCCTTGTAACAAAACGACTACTTACTAAGTAATCATTAATTTATACAAAACGATTCTTTTCACAATTTTTTCATAAGAAATATTAAGTTGGGGTGTGTGTAGTGCAATGGCAAAAGAAATAGAGCAAAACAACTGGCAAACTGAACCTGAGAATAGACCCTTGAAAAAGTGAGAACACCCTTGAAAAAATAAGTATCGAAATTGACAAAGTGAACAAACATTTTATCTTTTATTAATAACCGCCTCATACACCTGCTTTCATTATCGGTGTCACCAATATATACTTATTTTCACTAAACAAACCAACCGCTTGCATGGACTGAGCCTGCACTGACCGTCGAAAAGGGCCTTTAAATTGAAAACTATCGATGGTGATGTGATATTCAAAAACTATCGATAGTTTCACACCACCGCCGGTTGTGCATCAACAAATCTAAATGTAAACAAAGAAATGTGACCAAAAAGTGGTATTAATGATATTAAAATAAAAGCAGAAACATGGCAAAACGTTTTCAACCCATCAGTGAATACTCACGCGGCAAAAAACCCAAATTAGACATCACAATAAGCCGTGAGAGACCAAAATCCGCCGCTTCTACTTCAGGCAACAACAACAGGTTGCCGTCAACAACAAGCGCCGCCAGTAGAGGAGCAGCAGTACCTTCAGATGTTTGTAATTTCTGGGATGATGACGATGATGATGTGATTCTGTTGGCTACACAAGTTGCTGAATCCCAGGTATTAGCTGCAGCAGCAGCTGCCACTGAAAGTGAGATAACATTCACAGAATTTGCTCCAAATTTGCGAGGAACAACAAGCACTCAGCATTTGAATCCATTTCCTACTCCTCGTCCACCACCACCAATAACAACAACAACAACATCAGCAACATATAAAAACCAAGAAACAAAAAAATCCACACAAAATGATCCTTTGTCAGCATTATTTGATGATAATGATGATGATTTCTTTGAATCTTTGGTTATACCAACCACTAAAACAAAACCAGAAGCTACTGATGATCCATTTAAAAAACCGTCCACATCCATAGTAGTTACAGCAGTGCATTCATCAAAGTCTGAAATGAAAGAGGATGAGAATAAAACATCATATTCTATTACTACTGCTGGAGCATTAATAGCATCACATTCAGTACCCAATGTATCGGCTCAAAGTCAAAGTATGGCAAGGCGACAATTAGCATCAGAACGTCAAATTAAATTCCTTATGGATCGTGTAGATAAGCTGAAAAAGGATAATGGTAGTATGCAAAAAGAACTTGGCGACTACAAAGATCAAATGGAAAGCAAAACCGGCGAGGTAAGTTTGTTAAGGATTGCTTTTCTACTTACATATATAAAAGTATAACTCTATGACATCTTGCAGACATCCTTATTGCGTGATGAAGTACGCTATCTCAAACAACAAATACAAACTCTAAAAATGGATAAAATCATGATAGCTGAAAGTGCCAAGACCGAATGCAGGAGTAAATTAGATGAAATCAATAAAGTGGTCAATGCCAAGCAAACTGAATTGAAACTCAAAGATGTTGAGTTCTCAATATTGAAAATGAAACATGCTGATGACACACGTCGCTTTGAAATGTCCATGTTCAATGAATCAGCCATGGTCACAGACACAGAAGTTTATAGTATTGGTAATGAAATAAATGAAGCTACAAGGCGCAATAGACAAGCAAATAATCCTAGAAAAATTAGAAAACTATTGCGTTTGAATGAATTCAATATAGTGACAGAAGAGAAAACTGAACAAGTAAATGTTCCATTTGATCCTTTGATCTATGAAGATATACGAACAGTTGCAGGTAGAAAACATCGAACATTGTTACAAATAGAACTTGATGAATTGCAAAAAATCTATATACAATTCCAACATAAGCCATTGACACCAGAACCAAGATCTTATGAAAAACTTAAAATGCGTCTTTTGACTTCAACATGTAAAGTGTTTCCTGAGTTTTGGTCTTATGTACATAGTTTGGATTTTCCAGAGGAAACAATTGAATATAAATACAAACATCATGATTTGGACGAATACAAGTGTCCAGATGGAACGCGTAAACTAATACAACCCACTGTACTGTATAAAAATGAATTGGGCATCACATTGCGACGTTATGTTGCCATATTGGCTTTGATATGTCGCCAGGAGGTGGATGTAACCCGTGCCATTGTAGAATACAAACATGGTGAATATTTATTGCTGCAAATAGCTAGCGATGCCATTGCCAAATTGGGTTACTCACGGGAAACACACGAACATTTCGGTTTATTAGAGGCATTTGCCACATTATTGCATGCTTTATTAGTTCGATACGATAAAGAATTGACTTTGGAATTGCAGGAATTATTTCTTGATCACTTGAAGCAATTGGTATTCACACGACCAAATGCTTGGGTATTCCAAGAGATTAGTGCTTGTTTTTTGGCTGCTACCAGTCATAATGGTTTACTTGATTTATGCTGTGCGAATAGTCCCAGTGTTTGTTTTAATTCAGATCGTGTGCGTTCATCGTTTCTTTTCTCTGATGATTCTTGTTTAATGCAAGTAAGTTTTACCTTATATAGATAAATATTCATATGATGAAGTCTCTCTTTTCCAGGTTTATGGTGGCCTCCTGGAGATTCCCTTTGGCTTAGATAAACCTTTAAGTATGGAGAATTTTTCTCTTTTAGCTAAAATATGTCATAATCATGTGCGTTTTGTTTACGCATGCCTAAAGGAACCACCGAAATTCATACGTGATATGCTTAGTTGTTGTGATGAGGTTTTAGTTGATGATCCCCATGATACTCCGGATACAAACAGCAGTAACAATATACCATCTATGGTGAATATCAATTCATATGCTACCACCAGCGTTAGTAGCAATAGTAGCAGCAACAGCACAAATATGTCAACAACAAATCATTGTGGTTCTCCTGAAAAAACTGTGTCCTCCGTATCTAATGGCACAGATAGCACACATCAAGCAATAAGCAAAGAACAATTTGAACCAAATTGTGAATGTTATGTAAAAATGTGCTTAAGTCTTGTGACATTACTTTATCAATTATTGAGACAATGGTTACTTATAGAAAGCAAAGAAATTAGTAAGTGAATTGTTTCAGAAACTTGTCATTTCTTTATTTAATCAATCATCATTATTTCTTTATAGGTAAATTTAGTGTAGCAGAAATCTCAAGAATTGCCATACATGTTCTTGATATTATATTCCGTGAATATTATGTAATTTTATTATTTCGTGACTCTGAGGAGACAACAAAACATTATATATCCTTAATCTATACATGGTGGTCGGAATATGCTGAAGATTTCAAATTCACAGAAATCGAAAGTAAGCTTGATCTTAGTCAGCATTATTTAACAAACATTTTATTCATATAAATTTGTTTTTATATTTTTAATTTCAGTACGTTTACTGGGCTTTCTTAAGGAAGCACATTTCATGCCTGAACCCTTACATCAAATGGGCAATCTTGATAATATTTCTAATGATTTAATTGAATGGAAACGTTTAGCCAAATCAACAACTGATAATAATGAAGACATTACCAATGATTTACAACATTTAACAATCCAAGATTGCCTAAATCCCTTAAGTGTTGAGAATACAACAAAGTTTTTTGATA
Source organism: Amiota communis (assembly GCA_037043315.1). Classification (NCBI taxonomy): domain Eukaryota; kingdom Metazoa; phylum Arthropoda; class Insecta; order Diptera; family Drosophilidae; genus Amiota; species Amiota communis. The sequence continues at coordinate 641,069 of JBAMAV010001443.1, read as the reverse complement.
TTGCCAAAGGTTATGCCTTTAATTTTGAATAATCAATCAATCACATGACATCACATATGTACTTATATATACTAAATGGAATCAGAACCAGTGAAAAAAGTGGATTTTCTTATGAGAATTGTTAAATAATATGAAATGTTTGTTAATTGTTAATAAGTATATGTATATGTATAATGTTTGTGAAATTTTAATTTGTCAATTGTATTGTAAATTGTTATAAGAAAACATCCTATAAATTAAAAATCTTTAACTATTAAAAAAGGCATCATATAGACAATTAAACTAACATACTATAGTGTTCTGTACACATATTATGAATTGATTTCAAGTACACAACAATTTTGTTTCTAATTTTAGTATATTTTAATATCCGTGTAATGAATATAGAAGACTAGCAATTAAGCACTGAAAGTAAAAGCCTTGGGATCTGTCTTTTTTTTAAGGATATTGATGAAACAATGCTGTAATGAATAACTGCAGCACGTGATAGGAATCTCCTTATACATATGTGGAACATTAATCATGCAAAAAGCCAAAAGAGTTCGCTGATGCATTGATTGTATTGCATACACAAAGAGTTTGCAGCGGGTACACGAAATGCTTGGATGATTTCAGAAAAACTTTGTGTGGAGGAACGCATGACAACATTGATGATTCATTTGAAACTATGTCATTGTTAATTTTGATCAGATGTGTTGAGAAGTTTGTATGCCAGTAGGTTTGGGTGTGCTCTGAGTCTTTCAGCGTACCTCTTGCTGAATCGGACAATTTCTTCCATGACTGTTGGCATATGTATGTCTACTTACTGAAGTGTATCATGTTTGCGCCGAAAACCAAACTGATGGTTAGGTAGTATTTCATGTACCAGTATAGGCAGCACTCTGCGAACAAATATTTTTACAAATATTTTCGAGAGAGCCCCCAACAAACTGATTGATTGATTGGCCTGTAAGATGTTAGCTCTTGTTCAGGTTTCCCTAGTTTAGGTATGAGAATAATCTCAGCGCATTTCCATTGACTAGGAAAATGACCAAGCCTGAAGCAAACATTGAAAAAGTGTACTAGCAACATTGGTAGGGCTTTTATCATAATTTCTGTACAAGGTTCTTCTGTTAAACTCCATCATCGTTAAACCAATTTAGACATATGGTTCAGAATTAAGTTGCACCTCAAGTGCGAGCAATGTTGAGGTTGAGGTTATATAAAGTGCTCAAACGAAAATGCTTAGAATTAAAATATGCGCTCCATGGTATATCAGAAATGAAGAGACATCCCCAAAGATCTTAATGTACTGCAGGTAAAAGGTGATTAAGACGAACTATGGGGTTAAACTTGTGTAGCTTGTTAATCAACTAGACACAATGATCGTCCAAACATTATATTAAGTCAAAGGCCCTTAGTGAGATGATGCTATCCCCTTCTTTCACTTGTGAGAAGGATAAATAATTATATACATATGGTAGCATGTAAGTGAATAAGCCAATTTGTTAGTCCTGAGTTACTAGTATATAAGAAGATACATTAATTAATTAATTTCCCAAATAAATATTGAAATTTCTATATACTGAATTGATTTTCTGGTAACTTGGGATGCATTTAATGATTTTTATTTAATTATTTTTGTTATTATAAATATTGTACATTGAACTCATTAATTCTAAATAAAAGAAAATGAAAGGCAACTACAAAATTCAACCGGAAACTTTTAATTATCTAAAAGACTTTAATGCAATGCACACACAAAATATCAGCGGCATCACCTCAACTCAACTCAGCTCAGCTCATCTTATTTAAAACAGTCATCATACTTATAACAAAAAAAGAAGAAAAACATAAAAAAACTATATACTCGTAGATACATGAATAAATAAAATGAAACCGGCCAAGTAAGTCAAATACTAAATACTCAACTCAACTCAACTCGTCAACGACGACGGCGACGATGATGGCTTTCAACAAACATATTTGTTGCATTTCCATGTGGGACATGATACGATCGAACAATCGTCAGACACAAGTTTATCTATCTCAGCTCAGACAATTTCACTGAAATACAGTTTCAGTTTTCATTCAGACTTCAAACGAAACTGGCTGGGCGCTTACACAAGTTTGGAAATACTATAAGTACATATGTATATGTTGTAATAAACTAAAGAAGAAAGGAATACAAATTCAAAACTTGGTTTCTTCATACACTGAAAAAAGAAACTAGAAGAAATCTACCAAAACATATTCAAATCTAATACAATGTAAGTAAACTTGTTTTGGTTAAAAAAAGAAATCTGAGATACATTTTTCTGATTCTTGTTAAAGCATATCATTGATTACTGTTTCCAAGCGATAAAAAAAACCATTAAATTGATAATGAAATTATACGAAAAACTTAAAATTGATTCGTTAAACTTTGAACAGGTGCAGGATGATACCTCATTTTTAATTTATCTTCTAATTTTAAGTGTACAAAAATTCGTTACAACCAAGATTTTAGCTTTCCATTGTATATCTTTACATATTCAAAATGAAATCAGTTTCGATTGATATAACCTAGTATAATCCGCCTTAACTTAATTAAGCATATTAATAAGCTCTGATAGAACGAATTCCATTATATTTTGATGCGTTTTGAATATTAAATTAAGAAGCGGCTTAAAATAGAAAAAAAAAATTCCATGAAAACATAAAAAAATTCCTGATCAAATGGATCGAATATCCATACATGGGTTACCGGGAAGGGGAAGAAGCATTGAGAAAATTTATACATAGAATAGAATAACAAAAAAGCCAATTGGGAAGTGGAAGTTGAGCTTTGTGCATTGACGACTTTGTTTATTCAATTAACTAACGACTACTATGTACAATACACTACTAACAATAACCAAATATTTATTTAAGACAAACTGCTTTTTGCAATTTAAGTGCTTCTGCACTTATGTACAAAGTTTCTTAATACTCGTACAAGTATATTGCATTAACATATGACTTTGCTGGCAGCCGTTTTAGTCAATATTTACTTACGATTTCCTAGAGACAAGAAATCGTTGCTTCAAACTAAGTCGAGTCGCTTCTCATCTAAAGTTTACATGCACTTAAATTCAGGGTTTATCTGTACAATATTAGATTCATTACTTTGCAAGTTTATTGTTTAAATTTTAGGTTTTCAGCAGAAGCTTACTGATTGTAGCCGGTGTGCCGGTTTAAGGTCAATCTGGTTTTAAGGGAGTACGTAAGTCAAGTCAAGTCAAGTCTTTAAACTTTTTCATACATTGCTGCTTAAGTTATAACATAAAACATATAGGTACTGAGTCTTCAAATAAGCGATCAGATGAATGACATTGACACAATTGATCTTATTAAAGCAAATTTACTTTTTGTAGTTCGAAATTTAAGATCTTTTCAATGAAAAGTAATAGATTAATCAGTATGTGAAGGCTTGATTTACTTTAATATTTTCCAAAGGGCGAATCAAGTCGACTTAAACAAAACAATCTGTTGATGGCAAATGGTGTTGAAAATTTCATCTCAAAAACTTAACAATTTAGGGAAAATGTATGCAAACATGAAGTGGATTTTTGTAAATATCTTCTAAGATTAATACTGTTTCGTATCCCGAAGTTTTGAATGCAATAGAGCTTAACTCGGTTGGCAATGGCCTTTCAAGATCCTTCCTTTATTCATATGATTTTTTTTTTAAATAGGAAGGAAAGCATCAAAAGCCTGACCGGTCTACGACCAAAGTGCGGGACTTTGACCACTCTAATATCTGTCTCCCTGAACTGTCATTAGATATTCATATGTATGTATGTGATGCATGGATTGAATCTTTAGATAAAAACTCCTTCATTTTGTAATAATATAGGCGCACCATAGTACATTTTAATGATCGGTGCTTCATGATCGTTAGATTAGAGGAGGTTGGGGTCAAATCACCTAGTCGGCTTGGCTAGCAACAAGCCCAGGGAGGGGATTGTTAATCAATCTCTACTCGTGGTACAATACAACATAATGCAAAGCCCTTCAAAATCCTTTTAAAACACATATGCATGTGAATTCTTCCTTCATTTTGTAATTAAACAGGGCCACCATATTTTATCTGTAGAATCGTTGCTGCATCATGGTTGGATTAGAGAAGGGTGGGAGCTAGTCACTTTGTTGGCTTGACTAGCAACAAGCGCAGTTAGGAGTTTGTTAACCATTCTCTGTTTGGGGTACAGTATAATAAAATCCAAAGCACTTCAATATCTTTCCAAGATACACATGTATGTGAATTCTTATGTTATGCATGGGGTATGTAGATGAAATTTCCTTCATTTTGTTATTAAATAGGGACATCACATTACATTAGAGCAGGTTGGGAGCTAGTCACCTCATCACTGCGACCTCGATTAAACCTATTGTTACAAATCCCACAATTGCAACTGCTCCTCTGTTATTCCTTAGAAATTACAAGGTAGGAAGCTAGTCATTTCGTTACTGCGACTTCAATTGGACCTTTTGTAACAAGCTTCATAACCGCAACTCCTCCTCTGTTATTCATTAGAAATGTCATGATTTTTTCAGAGAGAAGTCTGCAATTCATCTTTTTGTTGCCTAGTCTGTTCCCAATTAAACCATCACAAAGCCTAGTTCCATTTCAATATACTTATGTATGTCTGTATGCTTAAAGTCTCTGCCTAAAATAAGTGATGTCTGAAGTATATATGTAAATATGCATTTATATATTTATATCTAAAAAATCAGCCCTGTCAACTGGGCAAACAAAGCCTTTAATCTTCTTGAAATCACAATTGCACACAGTTCGCTTCTTCAGTCATCAATCATACGTGACTGATATTTTAAACAAAATTAAAATTATAATAATAAAATAAAAATAATAATTATATATACCTATAAAATCTGGGAGTAACATAAGTAAAATAAGTCTTTAAAATAATAATAAGCCGTACTATAAAAACTGAAAGTCATAACAACGATTCATTCAGTTTGTTGTCTTGCGTTGTGCTGCACACACTTACTACTTCATCGTTGTTATCGTTGTCTTAAATCGTTACGATTTTTTATTGAATTCATTTTCGTATTGTTTGTCGTTGTTGGTCGTTGCATTTTATTGTTACATTTGTGAGTTGAAAAACATTATAAATTATACCAATTAACTCCATGTTGTTGTAATTATTGTTATTGTTTATACATGTTGTTGTTGTTGTTGTTGTGCAAAAATTAAATGCAATAAATGACTAAATTGTGTGAGCGTGCGTAATTGTTTGAATGATGGATAAACGGGCAGACAGACGGATGAGCAACTGAAAACTGACTTCACTTGACTTAACATGACTCGGGCTTGGCCTGACTTGACTTGTGTTGACTTAAGTTGACTCGTCATGACTTGGTAATTGGATAGATTGTGTATATATATCTCCATATATATGTAATCAACATGCTTATGTGAAACTGGGTTGCTTTCAATTTTATTGAAAATTGAACGATCGTTGGTTGGTTGAATGAAATGTTTGACGTAGTATAACTTGCACTTGTTTGCGATATTTCGCACAGTTTCATCAAGCGATGATCATTGTACATATGAAGATCTGTGTTAATTATTAAAACGTATAACAAGGTTAAGCGTTCATTGTGCGGGTTATGTTAATATGTATATACATATATTTTTTTATTTTTAATTCATTTTCATAGTTTCGTTAACTTAAACTTTTACTTTAAACAGACTAACAACATCATCATGAATGGGAACATGCAAACTTTATTAATTGCACTCACCTGCCTTAGCAGCAGCCTTGTCTTGGCCACTGATGTAAAACCATGTCCAAATTGTAAGTACTTACTATCATGTGTGTCTTAAAGAAAACTAATCATCTGATGATCTCTCCTTATTAGCGAAAGCAAAAGCATTGGATTCCAGTGAAGTGACCATATCGAATTGCCCTAAAAACAAATGCATATTGAAACGTAATACCGAGGCCAGTATTACGATGAAAATTAAACCGGAACGTGATTTCAAAGATTTGAACTCTGATATACAAGGCATCATATTGGATGTGCCTTTACCTTTCCCAGGTTATTATGGTACCAGTGCTTGTCCTCATATTTATGATGAGTCAGGTGAAAAACATGTTGGTTGCCCATTGAAAACTGGCACCACTTATACATATAAGAATAGTTTCAAAATCCTGCCAATCTATCCTACTGTTAATTTAGAAATTCATTGGGGTTTGGGAGATAAAGAAGGTGATGCTGCTTGCTTCCAAATACCAGCTAAGATAAAAGCTTAAGCGCTCGATATAGTTAAGAGTTTGAGTTTAGATTTATGATTATTATTAAGTAGTAGCCATTGGTTTGTTGTTCTTTGTGATAGATTATAGTAGAGAATACCATAGAGAGAGTAAAGAGGTTTTTTGCTTAATTTTCTCTTAATTTTCTTTGGAAATTTTTAATTTTTTTTATTTTTTAAATTTTCTTTTAATATTTAATAAATGTTATTATATAATTACAATAGTTTCTTGTATCTTGTATCGGTTGAATGCATATTTTTTGCTTAAGTGGAGAACAAAAAATGCTTGTTTTCTATGGTATTGTTAGAGAATATTTGCCAAATTGATGCATCCAGCCATTGCATCAGATTTAGCAATGATTCTCTTTTCTAAATTGTATCTAGATACACAAACACATAATATAGCGGCGGGCATTAATTATTATTATCATTATTATATTTATACAAATTGAGGAAATTGATGGATTAAAACAATTTCCATCTGGTACTACACAAAGGGGGACACAAATTCACTTTAACTATCGCGTGCTATCCAATTTTTTGTGTATTTATTTATTAGTTTGAATAATTAATAATATTTTTGTAAATTGAATTTGTTTTTTATCTGTGTGTATCTTATTAGGCATGAGTTCGCTTAGAGAGTGGGAATCATCAAAGGAATTTCTTCTATTTCACTTCATAGAAAAGGCCACCACTTGCATCACCCATACCCACACCCACACCCATGCCATCATAACCTTCAGGTCCATTACCATTAGATACTGGTTCCTTATATTTCATTAAAGGCAATTTACGCCATCGTTCCGTTGAATCATCAATACCAAAGCGATTTCGATTGGAATTGAGGAGTGATTGCTGTTGATGTTCTAGATCTGATAGTTGATGTTGTTCCTCTCGTGGTTGTTGTTGTTGTTGTTGCTGCTGTTGTTGTCGTCTTTGTTGTTGTTGTTGCTTTTGGAATTTATAGTGTGGTTTCCTTAAAGGTTTATTATTGTTGAAAGTTTCAGAAATCTCTTCATTTGAATTCAGCCGTTCATTATTATCATCTGAGCGTACTGCAAGTCCATTTAAAGCATCCAAAATATTTTGCTATTCATTGGAAAGAGAGGAAGATTGTAAGAGGCTTTTATTCTTTCATACTTGATTTGAGTTTACTCACCTTTTTATTGCCTTCAACCAAATACTCAAGTAGATTACTTGGCAGATTTGAGCCAACTCGTTGCACTTTCCCATCCGAACGTTTGCCATGACCTTTCATATAAGAAAAAGTTAAATATTTGAAAATCTCTACAAATCCTTTTTAAAGCATAAAATTCACTTACCACCCCAACATGAATGTCCATATTCCAAGCAAGAACCTAAAATTATACAAAATAAGAAAGAAGAATGAAGAAACAAACTTTAGTATTTTATACTTTTGACATGCAACAAACTTTAAGCAACAGGTTAAGCTGTTTGCCAAATGCCACACACCACAAGACATCATCATAAATCATAATTTCTGTATGCAACCTGCTGTGGTGATGTGGCCATGTCCATAAATGGCAGGCGGTATGGCAATAGAAAGAAGTTAATGAAAAATGCCTCTGAATCATCATTGAAGTTGTGTTAGATTGCTGCTATGTATGTGAGTGTGTCTATCTATGCATGTTGTATCTATGTGTATGAAATGAAGTTTATAAAGCTGAGCTTTAAAATTTCGCGTTCTAGTCATAAAATATTGTATAAAAAATCAAATGTGTTGGACTTAGTACGGCGGGAGAGAGAATATCAGAAAAATATTGTGTATTGTAGAAAAAGAGAGATTGATGCGCATGATAAATGGCCTCATCATCCGTGTCTATTTGAAACGAACAATTTTGCTTATACTTACTAGATACTCGTATGCGTGTGTGTAGTAAATGCTATAAATGAATGTAAACAGGGGTGCAGTTTAGCAGTTGATGGGGCTCCAAAAAGAGTTTTAAATGTGACAAAGTAAGCATAGCATAAAGAAATCAGAGTTAACAGAGTACAACATCTTCTCCAATGTGAATGATTTGAAATGGATAAAGAATAAGAGTATCCAAAATGTTAGCACTATAGCTTAGCTTAGAGTTAAAGACCTAGAAGCTACTACATACTTTTTAAAATTAACCTTGGATTACGCGTACTATTGGATACTACTTATAAGTGACTTGTGTATACTATATACTAATGTGTATAACATCAAGACTTCTGTCACATTTTTGGAGATTTCATCAGAATCTGAAAGTATCCTACACCTTCTATGTGACTGCCCTGCTCTTCTTGGAAGACGGACGGCAACTTCGCCACTGGGGAACTTGCCTCTGTTCGTTGCTTCTGAGGGTTGATTCCAGAGTGGTAAGATGACTTCTTATCAAGACTTCTGTCGCATCTGTGGAGATGAGGAAGAGCTTGAAAGTATTCAACACCTTCTAAGTGACTGCCAAGCTTCTTCTAGGGAAACCATTCTTCGAATATTTGGGCAGTTTGCTAATTTTGCCTGTTGGGGACTTGACTTTGATTGTTGATTCTGCGCTTTGGTTCCAAAGTGGTATGATGATCTCTTATCAAATCTTCTAACGCAGCTGTGGTGATGAGGAAATCCATGAAAGTATTCAATATCTCCTATGTGACTTCTCTGGAAACCATTCTTTGAAAATTTGGGCAGTTTGACAAACTTTTCAGTGAGGGACCTGATTCTATTCGTTGATTCTGCTACTTGGTTCCAGAAGCATAGGGTAACGTCTTAGACCAACTAAGTTGCGTATCCATCCCCCTTGAATCCAGGCATCACAATGGGCCGTAAGGCATCTGGCAGAACACGCATTCGCTGCTCTGCAAACTTTTTTTTTGAACTTTCCAGCCCAACTCACTGCGTATTCTACTAATGCGGCCCACGGAATCAAAAAGCTTGAACAGCCCTACCCTAAGTAGTTGACCTATTATGAACCTTTGTCTAAGCTATAAATAATAAATTACATATTCTCTTTACACTTTTAAAGAAGACATCAACTTTATAATACAAATCATATTCATTGAGCTAGACACTTACGGCTAAGTGTGTTAAAAGCTATGCCGATAAATCAATAGGATGTACTTAACATATAAATCATTTCTGCAGGTCCTTAGCCTGTAATTTGTCTAATTTGTCTGATATTTATTGTTACAATGATATATTTTATGCCAGTACTAAGTACTGATTTATTGGTCTAGAGCTTTTCATTGCTCTAAAATAGAAATCCAATTTAAAGATTTGCTTGGTCATAATTATAATCCTTTTCATTGGATTAGGATGTTAAACCTTCTCATTTAATCCGTCACTGTACTGTATTAAAAAAATGGGAAGAACATTCGCACTAAAATGATACAAAATGGTCTTGTCTCGTCTCTACTCCTCAACCTCTTGGACTCATCCTTTTAACATTCTTAATGTCATACTGCGTAGATTTATATGTTCCAAACTAATGCGTGTACCAAGCATGTTACTTTTATGCAACTTCATGGCTTTCAACGCGTTCTGAAGCATAGATATTTATCCATGTTACCTGTTACGTTAGCTATTATATTAGTATATGTCGCACTTCATGGTTATGAGCGGCTATAGTACAATAGAACATATCATGAAAGGTATTATATATACTCGTACTAGTAGTAGTAGTCAACCAATGTTGCAACTAATCATACAAATGGATGCTTACGACAAATGAAACAACCAACCAACACAACAGCAAAAGCAACAGTAACAAAAGATGGTTAAAAGGTCATCACCATCCATATCCCTTATATCATTTTTGTTACAATTGGAACACATGAGTGTGTTGTGTGTGATGTGCAACAACGAGAAGATAAGATATGAAGCTAAGCTTAATCTAAAGATACTTTTCTTGTCGTAGTCGTCGTCGTCATCAACATTGTCGGCTTTATATGCATGTGAACACAGGTGCGTGGGTGAACACATTTCTACTTCACGATGGTCACAGGTGTAATTTACTTTGCTTGGAGTCCTCTTCTCCTTACGCATTACTTAGTTTATGAATAACTAGGAAAGGATACATTCAAGAGAAATGGGTCTCTATTATTTTTTTTTAACTAACGTTAACATAATTTACGTAATATAAGTTTGTTTCCTTTACGGACAATTGTTGAGTAGCAACAAGTATCCATGAATGTCTTGTATAAGTATCTGATAATGCCGCCCGCTTGTTTCAATGCGTTAACTTATGGATTAGATGCACACTCACATGCTCACATGTGTGTGTGGTATCTCTGTGAGTTAAACATATAATCATTTGTCAATTACTTAAGCCGCCGTGGCTTAACATTTAACATGGTGTGGCATGTATGACTTTTGGCCTGTATCCTGACCTGTGGCCTGATTCTGCCCTAACTTGTTGACTTTGCTTGAACTGTCATTAAAAATCCCACTTGGCATTTAATTTCTATTGCATATTTTTTTTTTTATTGACTTTCGTGAGCTTAATTGACTGAGCGCGATTACTCATCTTTATGGGGTTTTGTTTCGAAACCTCCCTCAAACTCCCTCCCACTCTTCCTTCTTTCTATAATCTATTGACACTCATCTATTAAAAAGATTAATTACACTTTCAATTTTGAATTCATTTTATGATGATGTTATATGTGATAATGAAGTTGATGAGTTCAATTCCTCGACTGACTGATACTCGTGTGCGCACTTTCTTGTTAGAGTTGCATCAATTCATCCCACCACCACTATCCAATGAAGCACTTAAACCAAATCATCATAAATCAAACGCATGTAAACTCATTTGCACTAATTGAAAATAACGTGTTAAGTTCACTTATTAACTTCATTTTTATGGCACATCAAATGCTTTCCATATTTTGGGAATAACCCAGCAGTGACAACGGTTGAATGAGTTGGTTACCTTGTATTTTGTTATACGAGTACTAAATTCTATCATATGTACACATATGTACATATATTTGATAGGATAAGAAGGTTCCATAAAAATTCCAATACCGAAACATGTAACAAAGTAAGAGTATGAGTAACTGGTTTTTATTATTCATATTTTATGGCCAATATGGATTGATTAGGACAATACCATGAATTAGTTTAAGCCAAATACTGAAAGATAAGCAGCACCCACAATGTGGGGATGACGAATTGCATCAAAAATCAACACGAATAATAATTTGTATTTCACAGTAACAGACATACGTATGAGTAATAGAAGAATAGTAGTATGAAATGCAACATGAAACATTGTTGCCGCCTGCAACAAGGAAATGTTATTTAACACTTGGGACATCTTGCATGGTTCACACACGGGTTTACATAGTGCACCCTGTAAGACCCAATTATAATGGGCTTAAGTCAATCTATGGAACGGAATGTTGAAGAAGAAGGATAAAGAAAAAAATGGTAACATGGGCACCTAAGACCACGGTGCCAAACACACGAATTGAGCGTCAATCAGCGTCCCCTTGGAACGGAAAGAGTTCTGTGGGTTCCTGACCACCCGTGGTACCAGACACAGCCTCTGGTTAGATTTCGTACCTACAGGCACTACCTAATTGCACTCTAAACATACTGTATTCAATCATCTTTGCAGCCTTTGAACCCCAATTCCAAGGAAGAGTTTCCTCGAATTAAAAATAATGAACAGATAGATAAATTGTTGAGACGATCACAAAAACCTGGCAAAAATCTGCCTTTAGTAAAGAGAGATCCATTTGATATATTTTTAGGCTTTTTAGATCATGAAGAAAATACATTATTCATGGAATATAAAAAACCACATTTCTGCATTGCCTACTTGTCTTGGTAAAGGGACTCTGAAGCTGTAACCTAGGCTATTGGAAAGGTCTCCCAAGCCAATAAGGTCGAACGCGAACATTAAAGCTAAAAGTAATACAAAATTGGCATTACAATCGGACATAAGGATTCTGGGAGTGAGCAGCTTATCGTATCCTTTAATAAATGAAATATAGATTATCTGATAAAAAAAATTCATTGTGATTATTATTATACAAAACTGATTGATTTATAATGATAATCTAATTACGTACCACCCACCCTCTAGTATATTATTTTGGGCAATCCATTAAAGAGATAAACTATTGTAATAATGTTAATGATACTCAGTAAAAGAGCATCTACTAGTCGGTCTCACTTGATGTTATCGCATTTTCTGGTTTTTGCGTATTTATCACAATGTCACAATGTTGCTAGTTTTTGCCGTGCCGGATTAATTTACGACGGGATACGATTAAAATTGGTATGTGTATTTTGTTTTGTATTTTTTTCATATTTTTGTTTGTGGTTTTCATTTAGCAGGGAATTCACACTAACTGAATCTACGTTCTTTACTTGGTTTGGTTTGATTTGGTTCTTTGGACTTCGACTTAAAACACAAAAACTCAAAAAAACAAAAAAACGAAACGAAACTGGTTAAATGGTTGGTTAAGTAATAATGATGATAAAGATGAAGACGATGAAGTTGACAATAAAATGAACGATCTAATTAAAGCAACAGCTTTGTAGTCTTGCAGCTACTACGCCGACCTTGCTTATCTCAAGAATTATTCAAATCGTGACTAATTTAGAATTTTAATAAAATTATAAACAAAATAAAGAATATGGAATCATGGATTTGCGAATCCCCTTTTCCACAGATTTCATTTTTTCTTTCTCTTTTTGTTTAAGGAATTTTAACATATTTTGCACATATGATTTTTTTGTATTTTTTTCTGATCTTTTTGGTAATGTAAATGCGTAATTTTTTGAGGGGGCGGCCAAGAAACACGTAATACTCAGAACGCAACTGGTTTTTGGGGGGCAAAAAAAAAACAGCAGAAAAAATATTAAAAATCTTATCAAAACCTGTTATTGCTTTGACCTTTTTTTGTTCAAGTTTTATATATTTTTTGATAATTATTTTTTAATTAATAATTATAATTAAGTAAAGCAAGCAAGCAAGCATTCCACATTTAAACAACAATGGTGTGAAAAAGAAGAAACTCTTTCATACACTCAGAGATATTTTTCTGTTCCTCTGTTTTATACCCATAATTTACATAGATTTTGTTCTTAGTAAATATTTGCCTCGATTTGCTTTGATAGAAAATCCGGTTAAATGAAATGTAATATGTATGTATATACTTCCTTATATCTTGTAATCAAGATTGAAGGTTCCCAATATGTTAAGAAATATATAGGTATCTTTTTTGTAAATGAAACTTATGCTGAATGCGTGAATTAATCGATTAACATTATAAGTATTTTTATTATAATAATTTTTATGAATCTTTTTTCATTTGAAAAATGTTACCTTTAACTGCAGCAAAGCACACAATAAACGTCAAAATCATCCAATTATATTTAATATGCCACATTTTTGCTTCTGATATTTTTTTTATCTTTTTTTGGATATGTTTTTCTAATAAAATTTTCTTCACTTTTCACTTTCTAAAAATTGTTTTCCAATTTCTATTTTTTTTCTTTTAAAAAATCTCAGAACCACCAATTGACATACACCAGTACACTCCACTCACTGTTATAGATGCGAAAGGATTTTAGAAAGTTTTGAAGAATCCAATTGCATGAAAAACACTTTTCAAATTGATATGAAAATGTGGTGTGCCAACGGCTTTTATAGTCAGTCAGTCCAGTTCACACATGCAATGGCAAGAATCAAAAGAAAAAACAACACAACACAACAACAGGACAATAAAGTTACCTAGAAACATTAAGGCTAGATAAGCGGGATGCGCGACTGGGTGTTGATGGTGTTAAAAAGATAACAATATAAACGAAAGAACGAACAACGAAGTGGACCGAAGTCAACTACCAATGAGCGTTAGCAGGAGACATCGGTAACACGTGTACGTGTGTGAATATGTGGGAGGGAAATTATTAAGTAAAGCAATCAAAGAGGATGAGGAAAAACATGTCAAGAAGCATGAAAATGCGTGGATGAATATGAAAAAAAAAGCGTGAAAAAGCAACAACAACAAGAGAACTAGAAAAATTTTACTTTATCTACTGTATGATATACGAGGGCTGCATAGACAGCAAGCAACTCACTTGTAATAAAAGAGAAAAACTTTTTTTCTAGAAAGAGAGTAAAAGTTTAAGAGCAAAGCAAAAACTGATGATGATGAAATGATGAAACTTTGTATGAACTTTGATCGTCGCATGTGGTGGGAAGTTTGCTTGTACAAACAAATGCATTTGAAGTTCATTTTCATTTCTCTTCTGTTTTTTCTAGAATAAAAATTCACTTGATTTCACTTGACTTGCAAACAATAAATTGGGGTGTAATTTGAAAATAACAATTGTACAGATTCATGGTAAAAAGAAACATGCGCTTACAGCATGACGTTGCATTTTATGCGAGCGTAGAAAGATTCTTATGATTCAGAAGAAATTCAAGTAATGACGCACGCATTTACCTAACTTATTACATCCTTCAATTGAATTTATGACGCATGTAGCATCTAAAAGAGTGACCAATGCAACATGAACAGTGAGGTTAGAAACTTAATGATGCTATTGATGTGATAACTGTCATGTGTCATAGGAAAATAAATAATAAAATAATTTTATTTTGCATAATTTTGAATTGATTTTATGTCCAATATCTCTTCTTAAGAGATGACACAACATGAACCACTCCATGAATATGTTAATTCACCACTCTATGTAGGTAGTAGGGTTAAATGATTGAACTGTGTCTTGTAGTGAATTCTTGTCTATAGTCATTTGTATTTGTATTATTTTTCTTTTAGAAAGAAATGATATACCTAAACCTAAATGAAGGTACCCTTCCCCTTATTCAATTGTAGACAACGTAATATGATTTTTAATGTTCCACACGATTAAATGAGCATTTTCACTGCATTGCCTACAGCCGTACCCATATTTAGGCTTCACATTTATTCAGTGACCTACGTATTCCTTTACAAAATCTATTGGTTGCTTTTTGCATTCAAAAAGGAACGTCGGCGACTCTTGACCAACAATGTTGGGTACTGCTGGGCTGTAGACTCAATTGTCACAAGATAGTGTGTGTTTCACATACTACCTCAAATGCTGAGTGAACCCTAAGCCTATAGATACTGCTAGGAGTGCAATACCAACGGGAATGGCAATTTTCAATAGACAAATTAGAAGGAGACACGCAAAAATGATATGTATTAGGGATAAGGAAGATGGGCGCCATAATTGTATCTCCCTCCATCCTAAAACTTTCTCCGGGCCAGCACTGTGACTATGTCATAAGCTTGACATAGCTTCCTTAATCTTATGTAGATTAGTTAATTGTAAATTGCATTTCCATTGTTTTTCTTTCGGACAATGGAAAATTCCTTTCAGCCATTTAGGACTGCTTAGTTGGCTCAGTTTCTATTGTGTGACTCATATACGATTTTAACTATTGACGAAAAGCATAAATTTTAACATTGTCAGTCCCTATTGATGCAAATGATTTTGCGCCACTTCACAACACTACTTTCCTAAAATAAGAAAATATATACAACCAAAACAGTGAAGACTGCAAGGCGTTACTCTGCTCCAAGAAAGAAGACTTCAGTCATATTTATATGTAGAATCAATAATTGGCCAAAAACTTACCTTTGTCTTATTTCTTTTAAAATCAAATGTATGGGTTACTGTTGTAAGCCTTGTTTTTGCAAATATACGAGTATACCAAGAGATCTTGGTTATGATTGGCAAACAAAGAAAGAAATATCCAAAACAAAGACCAGGTCTCTCCTTGTGGAAAAAAAACAGTAATTTTTTATTCCTATGTGACAAATCTGTTCCTTGCCTAAAAATTTGTCTAATAAATTCGCTATACAATACTGATCTGATCACTGTACATAACAATCCCTACTGATTCTGCCTTTAAGAGAGAATTCATTCCATTTTCCAAAAACGCCTCCATACATATTCATGATTTGATTAAACATTTTGTAGATAATTTACCTTTTTCCTCTCTCATTTCTTGTTGTTATCGAAACCTTTGAATGCAGATTGTATTCAAAAAAGAACAGGTTTGATGATGCTAAGCCGATAACGTCAAGATCCTTTGAGAGATAAGCCCAAACACCACAATGGTGGTGAGTCATAACTATCCCCTTTTATTGAAGAAAATGTCAGAAAAAAACCAAACAAAAAAAACCACCTTAGATGAAACCCATGAATTTTTGCCTCAAAAAGTAGGCTTTAAATAATTTCCTAAATGTCATCTGACAAATAAAAATAATTAAAAATCAATTTATTGTCTTTTTTTGTATTTTTCATATAGAAATGCGCATTGTACAATTGTCTTTTAACAATTAATAGAGTTTCAATGATTGTGAAGGTTTAATTGGGAAAAAATATTGTTGCAAAGGGTATTTTTTTGCCTTGATTAATAATTTTTTTTTTTTTTGAGATCTTTTGTTTTGGATGATAAAGTAAACATTTGAATCATCATTGTATATTTTCATGAACTGTATCAGTGGATTACGGGGTATCATTGCGGTTTTGTATTTTCTTAGCTTTTCCTTTTTTTGTACATTTTTTGCCAAATGCCTTCTGTTACTCCAATTTGGCCAATATATCGTTCTCACGGAACAATACATATTCCTTCTTGTCATCCATATCGACCTTAGTGCCTCCATACTTGGGCAAAAGAACACGATCGCCTTCCTTAACAGCCACTGGCAAATGTCCAGAACCAACAGGATTACGTTGACCAGGGCCTACAGCAACGACGACGCCTTGTAGTTCCTTGGGTACGGAATCCTCCGGCAATAGAATGCCACCAGCAGTTGTAGTCTTGACTTCAAAACGTTGAATCAAAATGCGGTCCAACATCGGGATAACTTTCTTGATAGCATTGGCCATTTTTGTAAAAGTAAAAATTAAATATACGAAGTAAAATAATTTAATTTTTTTTTGTATCTCAATTAGTGAAGTATTCAACCAAATCACAACTTTTTTTTTATATAAATAAAATTTTTTATTTTTCCTTTTTAATGTTGCTTGCTCTGAAGCTGGAGACAAACTGATTCTCGTTTGTATGGCAACTACAAAGGTTAACAAAAATTCACCAAAGCCTTCTAAGATTGAAAAACAGAAAATTTGATGATTTTTAAAAGTTGAAACACATGAAAATAACAAAGGATTTATGGCAACTTTTTAAATATTTATGAGGAAATGGTCACTCTATAAGTACAATTATATATTTTTCTTCTTTTCCTTCAATTGATTGCAATTGCCCACGCCAATGCTCGACTCCACTTGTTCCATTTGGGGATAGATAGCAGAGAAGAATGCCCAATCGTCCACATATGTTATCATGCTCCTTATAGTCTCCTGGGACCTGCAAGGGGATTCGAGCTGCGCATACATTCTACATCGCTCAGCTTCGAAAGGGGTGCACTCAGGAACAAGATGCTCTGGATCCTCCACGATACCTCAGCAGAAACCACAGAACGGATCCGCAGCGTGCCCAAACCTGTGAAGATACTGCCTGTAGCATCCATGGCTAGTTCCAAATTGAGTAAATTCGAACCCCATGTCAATAATGGCAATGACGTTGTAAGGGGTCAATTGCTACCGCCTGCATTATCGCCTGCATTACCATTCTCTAGTTGTGAAACGCGCTCTTACTGGGTTATCGCTGCATAACCTGCGATTAGTAAATTCATTAGCCACCATGTAATAAGAAAAGGGGCTAAAGAATTGCCAACGAAATGGAGACCATTGCCACCAAGGAAACTGCAGGTATCTCTCTAACACACAAAAGACTTTTCACCTTATATCAATTTAAGTTTCCAGGATGTTTTACTAGAATAAACTCACTAGGGACTAACCCAAGGTTTTTGTAAGTTTTTTGATTAATTTGCTTTGGTCTTTCTTTCTTTATTTTATTCCTTCATAGTGGTAGTAGTTATTTATTCTTTTACGTTTGCTGCTGCATGTTAAAATTTGTTGCACGCAATTGTCATGACAGGCACACCGGCAGCACCTGTTGACTCCAAACTTTCTTTCCTTTCCATTGGGTTTTTTATTTGTAGATTTTGTTTCTTTTTTATAGAATGTTTGTTTGCCTCATAAATCAAAACTTTCATGTTTTTACGCATTTCTCTGCGCTTTTCCCATCTTTCATTTTTGTTTTCATTTTCCGTACAATATTTTATTAGGGGGGAAATACGTCATTTTGATATGGCAGCCAGCTTATTTCGATTATCAATCGTTGTCGTTCACTGACTAGTATTGACTGATATAAATGTGGGTCGTCAACGACTATGTTGAATATTATTCTGTGGGTATGACGCATGTTTTGTACATTTTTTTACTCTTTTTCCTTTAACTACTTTTCTTTGGTTTATTTTTATATTATTTGCCAATAACCATCATCATCATCATCATAATCATATCCACTTCAATGTTTTTGCAGTCAATTTTGCAACAGCAGAAGTTCCAAGTAGCAATAGCATCAGCAGCAACATTAGTTTGCAACAGTTTTTATAAAAACAAATCCAAGGACAAACTTTAAAATCTAAAGATGTAAAACAAAACAAAACAAAAAACCAACAGAAAAACAAAAGAAACACACCTAATAAAATAACAATTTATGCAAAATGTTGCTTTTGCCAAGGCTAAGAAATAAATAAGAAGAGTAACAAATAAAGAATTTGAATTGCAAAGTTTCATTACATTGCGCCAATTTATTTGATTGCTTTTTTATGAGTGGCATGAGAGCAAGCGTGCGACAATGTGTCGTATACGTGATGCCATTTAATGCTACGCGAATTCCAAATTTGTGTATCCATCCATCAGCAGCACCACCACACATGAATATCACAAAATAAAAAAGAGATAAAATTAGATAAATGGAAACCCTTTAAATGCAAAAAAACGGAAATACAATAAAAATCACATTAATTTCATTATTATTTATTTATTTATTTATTCTTTTCTTTAATTTGATTTTGGCTTATTCTTATGACATAATAATAATTATATAATTTTATTTTATTTTCAAAAATACACACATTTTTCTTAAGCATTTCATATGCAGTAAATGACACAATACAAGAAGTGAAGCAAACAAAATATACAAAGAAAGACAATGACAAAAAGGTAAAGAAGCAGGAAAGCTCAGTTTCCGTTTGTTTATATTTTATAGCAGAGCAAATTGTTTATATGCATACAATTAGTAGTTGTAGGCACTGAGGCAGAGAACAAGAGAATGTAAATAAACTAAGTGAGTGAGATAGAGAGAGAGAGCGAGTTGAATGACTTAAGCTTAGCTTAGTTTTGTATGCATGGAATTACATTAAGACAGAGTGAGAATGATTTTCAGCAAGTTAGAGTTAAATGCAATGGGAGAACAAGAGAGTTGAATGACTTGAGTTTAGGTTTGATAACATACAAAGAAAAAACTCAATACAGTGAGTAGTAGTGAGTGAGTTAAATGACTTGGCTTGGTTTGGCTTTGTATGCATACAATTAATTATTCAGTCAATCAGAGAAACTGACGAGTAGCAAAGAAAATTTGTGAGTGAGTTAAATGACTTAAGCTTCACTTGGCTTACCTTTGCTTTGAGTGCGTACAATTGTAAAGACACACAAGTTTAATAAAGAAATAAAGTAGTGAGTGAGTTAAATAACTTTAGTTTCATACTACTTTGTATGCATACAATTATTAAGGCATAGAAATAGAAGCTTTGAAAGAAGTAAAGTTGTGAGTGAGTTAAGTGACTTCAGCTTGGCTTAGCTTGACTTGGCTTTGCTTTGTGTGCATACAATTATTAAGACACAGAAAGAGAAGCTTATTAAAGAAGTAAAGTAGTGAGTTAACTGGTTCAACTTGTATTAGATTAGATAAGCTTGACTTGGCTGTATTGGCTTAATAACCAAGTGAGAGAAACTTATGTACGTGTAGCTAAGAAGTAGTTAGCAAATTAAATGATTTCAGCTTTGTTTCGCATGACTTCGTTTTGTGTGCATTCAATTACAGATAAATAAAGATAGAAACTTGCTGAGTTAAATGAATTGAGCACAGTTTTGTATGCATGTAAATATTAAGTCAATGAGAGCAAATTACATACGTGTTGCAAATAGAAATAGTGAGTGAGTTAAATGACTTAAGCTTGGCTTTGTATTATTACAATAAGACAATGAGAGAATCTTAATAAAGTGGTTGGGAGCGAGTTAAATAAGCTTAAGATCAGAGGTTCTTATAATGTGGTATTTATGTACTATTATAAAGGATCCGTAAAACAATTTTGATGTCAACTTTATATCCACATTTGAAACCAATGTTATATTATATTATATTTCCAACTGCATCTATAACATGTGATTCTAGTCTGTGAATCAAAAGGTCTCTCAGATTTCATTTGAATTCCTTGAAAAGAGCAAAACTTTCATCCAATAGCATTTATACATTTGAATGAAATATAAGATAAGAAAGTATTGATCTTTGTAAAGCATGTTAAAAATCACATTTTACCATTGAGCGTATAACTCAGAAAGTGGACCTGGTAGCACTTACAACAATACTTAATTCAGTTTCAGCATATTCGACGGTCACTTTTGTCATTATTGACTTAATAAAATATAATTCTTAAGATTCTCTATAAAATTCATTATAAAATTTCAATTCTAAGAAAAGAAGTTCTAATGAAATATTATTAATATTATTAATATTGTTAATTAAGCTCACAAACTAAAATCAATAGAGAAGATATAGCATTGGTTGCTAAGGCCTTCGGCTATTCTAATGAAACATACCTACATATTTTTCGTCTCAATAAATATTTTGTTTTGAGCACATGAGATACATAGATCAATATGGCTTCGCTATCACTGACCTATGACAATATTGAGCTAAAAATTTTTTAATAAAGGCAAATTGAGGCCCCGTTTACACGATAGCTGATTCGGTATTTAGTCAGTTCGGTTAACCTTAGGATGCATGTATAAACGTCTATTCAACTTGAACTAAGCACACGCAGCGAGCTTAACGTGTAGTGCATCGAAATTCATTCGGTGACAATAAGCTCGCATTGACTGTGTACGTATAAACATATAAAAAAAATGGGTTTAGGTGACCCGAATTGACTAAACACTGAAGCAGCTATATGTACTAGTATAAACGTAGTTAGTAATAACTAAGTTTAAGAACCACTGTTTTAGAATTTTTGATATCATTCACTCATTTCATTTTACATATGTATGTACATACATTTACTTGATGCATTTCTGTTTAATACACTCAAATTACCCTTTCTCTGGACACTGAACTGCTGCACAATAATTAAATTTCTTCTTCGTATTATTTTATACGAGTATGACATTTACCATAATTGTGTTTTTTAAAACGCATATTAGTAAATACAAGGAACCTATTACTTAGGTAGGTAGGTATTTCATATTTCATATTAAGTACTACTACAATAATTTCGTTGTACATTTACTTTTCGTCATTATGTGCCTTTCACACTTCAGAGAGTTTTATATAATAATTTTAATAAGTA
Organism: Amiota communis; assembly: GCA_037043315.1. Taxonomy (NCBI): domain Eukaryota; kingdom Metazoa; phylum Arthropoda; class Insecta; order Diptera; family Drosophilidae; genus Amiota; species Amiota communis. The sequence continues at coordinate 619,258 of JBAMAV010001443.1, read as the reverse complement.
TTAGGTATAAGTATTTATTTATTTTTTTTTTGTTTTACTGAATTTAAAGGCAATAAAAAAAGTTGTAATAAAAAAAAATGCTTTAAGTATTTGCATTGTGTATTATTATATTATTAGAATATTATATTATTATTGTTCCTTTGTTTAATTCATTCATTCATTCATTCAGTTTTTACTGACTTAATTTGTTTAAGAAAAATTGTACTATATTTACTTTGGTACTAGTTAATGACTAAATATTGTGTTGATGATGCCTGGGGACACTGTCAAAGTCTAAAATAAAAATATACAAACATATTATAAATAAAGAAAAAACAAGTTGTTTGTGGCAAGAATACAAAAAAAAAAAATAAAAAAAAAATATAGAAATAAATATAAACAACATAACTTTATAATCTAAACACAATTTAACTAAAACAGAAACAGAAATCAGAAAACAAAACAAAAAACAAAAAATTAAAAGATAAAAAAATAAGAAATGATTACAACGATATACTACTACGACGATACAATAAAAAAAAAAAAAAAACAAGAATAAATTGTTTGGAAAACTACAATAATTATTAATATATACAGATCATTAGAAGAAGAGAACAGATACATACGAGTATATAGATGAGAAGAGCATAACAGATTTAGAGAGACCCGGTTAACATAACATATTACATATGATAGAAAAACAAGAATTCATTATACTCGTAATCAAATCAAATCGAATCGAATTGAATCGGAATCTGTAGTTAGTTAGTTCGGTAAGAAAATTGCTAATTTGTGAAATAAAAGCTGTTAAGAACTATTAATAAATAAATAAAAATTAAGTATAAATACATAAATTAAATTAAAAGCCTTAGAATCGAAGTTTATAGTTTAGAAATACAAGATACTCGTATAAGATAGAAGAAATTAACTTAATTGTAGTTACATTGTTGATTGATTTCCTCTCATAAAACTAAGTATCTAATGTGTATGTGTATGTGTATTATAAATGCCACCTCATTATCTGTTTCCAAGTAAGTAATTCTACTCTAATGATGATGATGATAATGAGGTGAAACAAACATAAATTTGTAAGTCTCTTGAACCCTTAGATTAGACGTTTAATTGGTATTAAAGAATTTTTCGTTTGTAATTCCGTATCACTGGAATCCCGTTGAGTTCCTGATGAATTTGTGGTTGTACGACGTAAACGACGTGATTCCAAGGTATGTCCGGAATGTAAAGAACCCTTTAGCTTTTTGCCAAAAAGTACAGCCTACAAAATAAGTTTATAAATGTTATAATTACAATATGTATAATAAAATGTCATTCATTACCTTAAAGGCCTCACGAAACTTATTACTCATCAAGTTATAAAGCAACGGATTAATGCAAGTCGATAAATAATAAAGTACACCCGATATATAAGTCATCACATCATAGATGACCTGATGGTGGATGATCGCATTCGAACCATAGACAGCGATTAATCTTTGAGCATGAAAGGGAGCCCAACATAAGAAGAAACAAATGACAACGGCAACTGTAATGACCAAATATTGTACAACATAATGAATTTTTATAGATTAAAACTACCAATTGTATTTATTGTATCATAGTACTATTATAAGTTTAGACAGTATGATGCCGCCTACTACTAATAGCCGTAACCGAAACGTGTTCATAATGAGCTCCAGTTTTTTTTTTTTTTTTTAGGGGATGACTGGCAGTTACAAATTAACAGTAGGATGGACTGCATGTGGCCCAGAGCCAAAATATGATTAGCTCAGTTTGATGTCTCTTCTTTTTCATTTTTGTTGTTTGTTGTAGAGCATAAGAAAGGATAATGGATAAAGTATAACATAATATGAAGTATGCTTAATGAAAATTATCAAAATGCAAATAAATTATGATTATTATTATTATTATTGTAATAATGATAGAGAAATCCTGCAGAGAAACAACAGCAGCAGTACCAGCCATTAATTTTGTGAGTCTGTTGACCCCAAAAAAAATAGACAGTCTCTACTTTGCACGCATCATTAATTGCACCTATCATTAATTCTTCTCCATGTAATGTTACCCATTCAATTTCAATGAATTTTGATGATTGGAACTTTGGTAAGAATTCTTTATATTCTACATTCTCTGGGAATACATTTGAACTTCTGGATGTTCTATGAAGTGTTGAATTTTAGGTTTTCTTTCAATAGTTTCTTATCACCACGTTGTCAAAGTATAACAGTATTCAATCAGTCGTCAATGATGGGAGTCTTTTATCTCCAAAAAACAGTGTCTATTTTTCATGTTTAAGTTCATCTATCATTAATTTCTGTCCATTCAATGTAACCCCTTAAATTTCAATGAATTTTGATGTTTCAAACCTTTACCGATTTTTAATCTGATGGATATTTTCGTTTATCTCAGTAAGAATTCATAAAGCTCAAGGTTACTTTGATACTTTGACATACTTATCTTCTAAATTGTGGGCCATCTAATGGTCCGATTTTGGTTTGGTTCATAAATGGACAAAAATTAATTTTGTTTCAAAGATTTTCACTTTATTTGATAGAGAGATTCTTCAAATATTCAATATTATATACAAAGGATTTTTTCATCTACAAAAGAGAAACGTTCAAAAAATAGTCCAAAAATGGAAAAATTTACATTAAACCTTTGGAAAGACTTCCTTATATCCTATATTGCTCTTTCATCAGATTTGGCCAAGGTTAACGATGAATATTCGCCCAGCTGACAAACATAAAAGTTCATTAGCTACCAGTCTGACCGTTACGCCAAACTTACGCACAAATGGCGTAAGCCTAGGGGTTTTTAAGGCCAATATATGATGCCCCCAACATTGGGTATGGCCCAAACAAATGGACCTGTCATATCCTGCAAACAGGCTTCAAAAAATTTTTTGTTCATAATGTACGGGAAGTAGATATTTTGCTTATACAGAATCGCGTCTACTCAGCAGAAATTGCTCACGGTGTTTCGTCAAAGAAGCCCAAAGATATAGTAGATCGCGCGAAGCAATTGTCTATCCGTTCAACAATTCCAAATGGTTGAGAATGAATAAGTTGAAATGTAATGTTTTCATTGAGCGATTATCTGAAGAAATTGAATGGAATATTCTATATTTTTTGAGATGCATTTGATTTTTTGGACTTCTTTTTATAGTTTTTTGTTACAATAAGCCCAATTGAGGCCGCATGACGAGGTGACTGATTCCTGATCTTATCTAATCTATAGTCCTAAAGTTCATATTAGTACTTCTAAAACGATTAACCATACTGTAACTGTATTTTGTATAACTTACCCAACATTTTAAGTACCCGACGTGTTCCATAAGTTCTTCTGCCACGCACAATACTCAATTGATTACCACCGGAATATCTATAGAGTATTGTATCACTTTGTGTAGCTTTCAATCCACCATCCGATATACGTAAACTTGTTGTACGTGGATGGGCAAATTTTTTAAAACCATTTCCACCGGAAGAACGATTTTCCTTCTCCTCCAAAGCTCCCGTAGTACCTGCTGAACCACCACGATCACCGAACATATGCGAACGATATAAATGCAAACCGATCAACAAATACAAAACAAATATAATTGACATCGGTGCAAAGAAGAATAAGAACGTAGACAACTGGAATGAATGCCTGATGAGTACACGAACAACAACACAACGTTCTATGCCCAAATAGCTATCGATGCCGAATTGCGCAGCTTGTGGTATTGCGGTCAAAACTGAGACCACCCAGATGAGTACAATAATGCGCACTGCACGACTTAGTTTCGACATGGAAAGCTTTGATAGAAATGGATGACAAATTGCTATATAACGTTCCACTGTAAATGCTGTAATTGTCAATACGGTAGCATTGGCTGATGTCTCGGCCAAGAGACCACGTCCAACACAGAAATATTCACCGAAGACATAAGGATACTTGGACCAAATGAAATACATTTCCTGTGGTACACCAGACAGCAAGAGAAGAAAATCAGAGACAGCCAAACTGAAGAGATAATAATTGGTGGCTGTGTGTAATGAACGATTCTTTTTGATGACAATACAAGTACTGATATTGCCAATGACTCCACTTATAAAGATCAGGCTATAGATTATGGACACTGGTATTACGATATTAAGGGAATCACGTTTAGTTCCGAAATCAAAATGAAATTGTGATTCACTATCATTTGTTGCATGATCATTCCAGCTGATTAGGGTCTCAGCAGTGGCAGCAACTACACCAGCTGATGCATTGATCACACGAGTTGCTGCAGGCAAATCGCGTGCTTGTAGCAATGTCGCTGCCGGTTCCGAACTTATGGTGGTTGCTGACATAATTCTCTCTAATTTTTTTGTATTGTTGTTGATATTGTTGCGGCTACTGGAATTCAGTGTGTTGTGATGTAAGAAGAGAGTGTGTGTGCTATGGTTTCAAGTTGAATTAAACTTTCCACTCGACGTGAGACTTGGATTTATCAAATAATGAGACGACAGAGTAAACCAATCAATTGTCCGTTCGACCCGACCAACCAACCGTAGAACCGACAAACTGCCAGTCAGTCACCTGGTTGGTTCTGGCTTAGCTCGGTTTCAGTGTTCAGTTTATAGCGAATTCACTCTCTATGCTAATTATAATAATTTGTTTAGACTTCGTCGCCGTTGTCAAGTTTTTCTGTTTTTCTATATACTGTTTTTTTGTTTTTTTTTTTTTTTGTATTCTGTTTTTTTGGAATTTTGTTTTTAGTATTGTTTTTACTTTTTTTAAGTTGCTCGCGGCACGCAAAATATTCGAAAATCACTTGGCAAGGCCAAGGCACTGTCGCGCTCCACTCCGAACTTAACTCGATTCCAATTCGAATCGACTTGAATCGACTAGACTTAACTCGACTCGACTCGACTCGACTCGACTAAAAAGCGAGCGGACTTAGTCAAACTTAACTTAACTTAGCACGCTTTAACACCGTTCACCGTTGCTTTGTTGATGATGATAATGATGATGATGATACTAAAGCACTTGTCGCCGCGATTCTATTAAGAATATAGTACTGTGCGAGTATCTATATATCTTCTACTATATGTGCCGTATACGGATTAGATTCCCGTTTCTTTGTTGTTCTTATTGTATCCGTCTCCATGAACAATTTTTGATTTTTTTTTTTTTTGTATTTCTATCTTTACTTATGGTGCTTTTGATTTAGTAAGTTCAAAGCATTTTTTATTCATTCAAACATTCATTCATTTGTGTAGTACAACAAAAAAGTTTAACCGCAACCACAATTAAAAAAAACATTTGAAAATTTGAATTTGTCCACAAAATCATTATTCTTTGTTTTGATGATACTTGTGATTTGTAATCAAATTTTGTGTAGATTCCCTAAAAACAAGAAACACAAAATATCCAACTTGTCTGTTGAAGAATCGAATATCGAAAACCCGAAAAAAACCAAAACGAAATTATTGCCGAACAATTTTTGAATGTCAACTGTTAACGTTCGCGTTCAAAACTCATCTGATAAGCGTGCGAGCGAATTGCTACAACTCGATATTAGAGATGGATGAATTGGATGGAGACGTTGTTATCCGTGTTTTTGAACGTTTGTCGCAGCTATTGCCGCTGTCGTCGTCGTCGCCATCGCCATCGCCATCACAGTTGTCGTAGTTGGTGTCGTTCGTTCTCTGCTGCTGCTCAAACATTTTCTTGTCTGTCTGTGCTGTTGTTCTGTTTTGTCTCAGTTGTTGTCAGTGTCACTGTGGTTGTCACAGTATTTATCACTGTGTCAGTGGCGGACTAAGCCCTTCGGTGGCCCATAAAGAAACAATTAAATGAGGCCTCATTTGACTTTACCAAGTTTTTTATGATTTTTCTCCAATCAATCATTGCAATCCCTTTAATCCATGGGTTTCCAAATTTATTTTGACCACCACCAACTTTCAGCTTTGGAAAAATTCTAGAGACTTCAAGGTCCTCTTCCCTAAATTTGAAGGCCTCCTGAAATTTTACCTTTCTTTGGGAATTATGTAACTACAAAATACTCCTCGGAATATACCATTTCAGTATGTATGTACTTTTGATTCAGAATCTATCAAGACAGTAGCTACATTTCATGAGGTATTTAGTTATCTTGAGGTTTTGTTAGGTAGGATATGGATTTGGTCACTGGCTGAAGCGGGAGTGAAGATCCAAATGATGATAGCGAAAGGTCAGCTGAGTTGCTCACTGTTGACCAGGAGTTGCACTGCGAGCATATTTACGTGGTTCTCAAGTCGATGCCGTTGCGAACTTACCATAGAAAAGTGGCACATACTAAAGTGGGAAGATCTTTGGGTTGAAACCTCTGTATGATGTTAGCATTGAAGGCCACAATAGAGCCCCATAACTGAATGCCATATGTCCAGATTGGCATTAGAGTCGCCTTGTAGAGCAGCAACTTATTGCTGATGTTGAGGCATGTTCCAGTTTATGAGCCACGGATACAGAACACTGCATTGGTGATCAACTGCCTGGATTGGTTTCAGAACAGATTCCAAGTCGCAGCAACGCAGGTAGAAAACTCGATTGTCCAAGTGCGATTTGAGGAGTAGGTTAGTAAGGCGCAGGCATATGATTAAAATGAAATACTTGATATTTAAATGCCGCCCCTTGACCAGAGGCCTTTGTCAAACCACCCCAACCTTAAACCGCTATTGCTTTCTGCCTTGCATTGCGGTTTTTCCGTTAGTTTTTCTTCTCTTTTAGCCAAAAATACTTATAAACGAAAATTCATTTATTTGAGCCAAAAAAATATGAGTCGCTAAGAGCAAGCAACAAAACAATCGTATCAATAGCAAGTTGAAAGCGACAAAAGCACAAAATGACAACAAAAATAACAATAACAACAATAATAAAAAGAATATGAAGAATATTAAGAATAACAGTAGCTCAGCGCAGCTTAACTAAGTTCGATAGAAACAGCAACAGAAGCAGCACGTAGTATACAACGTCGACAACTGCGTTGATGATGATGATGATGATGATAATGATGATGAAAAAAGAAAACAAGTTTTTGTTTCTCTTTGCAATTCCAGAAGTGTTGAATGATATTCGTCCTCAGTATAGTAGAGTACCATAGGCCACCTCCATCCCCCTCCTGGGCAATAAATTTATTCTTATTATACTTTGTAGTATATTTGAAATAATGTTGATTTATACAGAGACACATACTAAAAATCTACATGCACACTTACTAATAGTAGGTATGTAATATTTATTGTATAAAGAGACTTGTATTTTTCTGTTTGAATTCTTTTGAGTGTGTGTGTGTTTATGTTTTTTATTGGAGGGGGGGTACAAGGTCTATTTAGTAGTACAATATTTCTCCACCTGCGTTACCAAGGAGAATGGCAAAATGCGAAAATTAGTTCTTTATTGCATGCAAATAAGTACAAAAAACAACACATTGTATGATGACAGGCGGCAAGCAGTGGAAGATAGAAAGAAGCACAAGAAGAAGAAGGAGAATTACGACAAGTAGACAAAATAATCTTCACAAAATTTATAAATCTAAATATAAATGAAATATAAAAGTTAGGTAAGGTAAGTTAGGGTAATTTGAATTCAGTTGAGTTGAGTTAAGTTAAGTGTTTCAATGCGTAGTATAATTGTATGGATGAAAGCTTTATTTCATTTGTGATATGCAAAGAAGCTTTTTTTTTTGTTATTCGAACGATTGCCATTGTCACACTCTCACTCTCCCTCTCACTCAAGGCTTAGAGGTACATATTGTAGTAGTATACGTTTGTGTGTGGAAATCAGGATACTCGTATAAAGCATTTGATGAGCAAGCTTAGACTATGAGAGAGAGGAAACAAAGCTTGAGTGTAGGTTGTACTCTTATGTGTGCGTGTGCGTGGGTGATTGAGTGAATGAAACTTAAAGTTAATTGAGAATGGCAGTCATGATGCTGAGTGGGTTTATGAAACTCGGGGAGAAAGGGAGCGCTAATAAGCTTGTTGAGATTTTAAAACTTAAGCATGATCTTGCAAAATCTTCTGTCCTATCTGTGTAGGTTATGACTACTACTACTCTATACTCTACACTGATATGGATGGTGATTATTCTTCGACTCCAAAGCATCAGTTATCACGTTGACTATTCGATAACACTCTTCCGGGGTTCCATGCTTGTGCATGCAATGCTCCGGGATGATTAAACGACTTTTAAGCACAGATAGTAGATGTCTTAGAATTATTCTCTGAAATAATATAAAGAATGTCACGAAGAGCTTAAGTGGCCTGTGAGATGTGATAATGTCGTCTTTGAACCATGGGACATGAAGATCTCGCATTCACTACTCTGTTGAGAAGCTTTGATTGGAATCTCTGGAGTATCTCAATATTAGAAATCCAGCTTTTGTACTTGCGTTTGATGTGAGCCTTCCAATTTAACCGTCTATCCACGGTAAGCCTCAGCTATTTGGCTGTGTGCTCTGAGGCAATGGTTACTAGTGAAAGAGATCGAGGCGGTGCAGCTTTTCTCTTGGCTGCCTATAATAGACCAAATGCTGGTTTGTCACGATACTTTAGAGCAGGGCTTCCCAACCTTTTTGGTTCCCAGGGCACGCATTGAATGAACCAGTGGTAAAGTAAGCCCCAGGAGGAGCAATTGGCCACTTCGGCCGCATTTAGACTTCACTTGGGGCGTCCTGCCATAGAGTATTTATTACTCATTTACGGAAAAATTGGTCGAAGGGAGAATTAAGAAGAAAACAAAGTAATTATAGTTGCTTTAAATGTTTTACAATTTTTTTGTTTTATTTTTAAGTAAAATTTGATTTCATTTGATTTTTTCAATTTTTTTGTTTTTCTTTTTCTTTTTCAAAGATTAAAAAATAAATAAATTAATAATAAATATAATATAATAGGTATATGTAATTATTGCACCGGATGTTTTGTGTCTTTCAAAGTTTGTTTTTTGTTTTTCCTTTTTTCAAAGTTATCAACTGTTTAAAATTAATTTGTACAACCACTTATGGTAGAACTAAATATCAGAGAACTATGTGTCCGTATGTTTTTCTTTATAAACTGGTTTTGGTTAGAGTAGTATCGTATAGTATTGTATGTAGTATATCCTTATTTCTAAAACTTGACTCAAAAAAAATATATATAAATTGTGAAATGTCGCGATGTTTTTTGTGGATATTTTGGATGTTTTCAAAATTTTGAATTTTTTTTTTGGTTTACGTTTTTTATACATTATTTCTGTTTAATGTATATAACGCTCGCGCTATATGACCACATCTTTGAGACGTGGACTAATGTTGAGTAATTGCATCTCATTCATACGCAAGGACTCTATGCCGCATACCACTAACTCTTCGAGTTCTTTGCAATGGGTTGCAATTATGTCAACGCTACGCTCGGTTATATTGACACAATTGCTGAGATTTAATTTTTTGAGACGTTTTAATTGCTTGGCAATGCAAGAGACTGCTTCATCACCTACCATAAAACAACTGGAAAGGCAGAGATCCTCCAAAGCAGGACAATTAAGGACAAGTTCTTGAAAGCCAGCAGATGAAAATTTATGGCAATAGCCGAGCATGAGTTGCCGGAGCTCAGGCAAACGTAAACCAACGATCAAAGTACGATCCGAAAGATGACGACAACCACGCATGCTAAGCACACGTAGGCCACGGAGTCGGCATATTGGAAACGGTTTCTCACCAAAGCCTAAAAGACCCTCATCTGTAACCCTAATACAGTAGTCAATATAGAGTTCTTGCAATTTGGTTTGATGTTCAAAGATTTTTGCAAGTGCCACATTTGAAACCGCATTGCGGCAATTATCCATGGATAATTTCCTTAGATTTGGCAAACGTTCGGCAAGGACACAAACTGCATCTTCATCTAAATTGAAAATCTCCTCAAGATGTAGTTCACGGAGGGTGTTATTCAAGTTGAAGGCAAGCCCCATGACTAGACTCGATGAACTCAATTCCCGGCAATAAGCCACACTAAGGACTTTCAATCTGGGTTGCAGACACTTCAAGGCTGTGACACAAGTATCATCCAATTGGACGCAGAACATAAGCTCTAGGGACTCTAGTGTTGTACCCCATTTGACAGCTATATTTTGTAACATATCACAGCTTAGCGACAACATGCCAGTCAAATCGATATGCTTCATAGGTGCTGAAGCTGGTACACTACCAAGAATTGCATTCAGCATATCCACAGGACAATTGCCAGATAATTTCAACGTTGATAAATTCGACATTTGAATGAATACGTCAGCCCAATTGACAACCGGTAGTTTTGGGGCGCTACTTAGGAATACATCTAAATAGGTCAGAGTTCTAGCATGATCGTCAAGCACTTCCAGTAGGACCAACTCATTATCGCGTCTATGCTCAAACTTAAGATGCTCTAGCTTTATATTGGGTGATGATGAATGTGTCAACTGTTGCAGGAACATCATTTTGACACTTGCATCCAAACTGACACCATCGCATTCAAAGCCGGTTAAATGCTGAAATTGTCCCAAATCAAAAGCATCAATGGGCTTCTTATGGTCATTTGTATCCATAGCGCTCGTTGTGTTTATGGCCAGCAAACGTAGATTTGGTAAGCGACCATCCATATTATTAAATACCGGGGAATGTTTAATTTTCAATAGACGCACTTGTGGTCCAATCAGGGTAAGCAGGGTTTCCAAATTTTGGCACTGACGGAGATTTCGCAGTTCGACATTCTCAAAGCGCAGAGCCTCTTTCGTATTTTTTGCATAGGTGCAAATGGAACTGAGATGACAGCGATCAATGGAGATGATTGTGCGTGATACGAATTCCGGTAAAGTTACCAAATCATACCAACGCTTGCAGACCAAACGAAGTTGCAGTTTATCCGTGTAGGGAATATAATTTAAGAGATTCAACCACAATTCATTTGGCAAGTCCTCCAAGCATAACATCTCCTCCTCAAGCATAGTCCAAATTTGACCACTCATACTTATTTCTTCGGTCTGTCTATCCAAAACAGATGTTCTTTGTTAAAGTTCTGCCGCTGTTGATGTTAGTGCCGCTATTGGTGTTGTTGTTGTTGCTGGTGATCAATGACTGAAAGAAAAAAATTGATAAATGCATTGTTTTTCCCATGGTTTGTTCGTTGCGTTGCCGTGGCACATTGCTTTGTTAGCCGCAACAAACATGTATCTATTGCTGCTGGCCAACAAACAAGTGCCGCACCGCATCGCACCGCAAAAGCAAGAGATGCGGAGGGTTAATAAAATTCATAAGAATTTTCTGTTCTTTTTTTTTTTTTTCTTGGGAAAAGTCACTCACCTGCGTTTCGTTACTAAATTCAAGTTGCTTCGAGCGAGCTGGAAAATGTTTAATATTACTATTAATTGTTGTTACTGCTGCTCTTGCTCGCTCGGAAATAATATTTTCATGACGCAATTTGACATTGATAATAAAATATTTATTTTTTTTAGATATTTTTTTTTTTTGCTTAAATTTTTTATAATTTAATTTCTCTCTGCCAAATAGACATTTTTGTATTATGTTTGTTTTCCTATTTGACTATTACTTATAATGATTTATTTATCATGTTTTTTCAGATTTAATTGGTAAATCTGTCCAACATGAAGAAAGAAAAAAAAGACACACACACAACAATTTTTCCAAACAAATTTTTAATGAACTTCGTTTTTTCACAACAACCTGCGCAACAACAAAAAAACGAATGAAACTAACATGAAAAACTCAACGTCGTCGTACAAGTAAAATCAAACCAGAGCACCATTGTGTATCGGTGAGAGCGACTATCTGGGAGAGAGAGAATGTATCTATAACTAAATAACAATATAAATGTGCAACAACGAAGGGTTTGTGCTCGCTCTCAAACGATTGAGCGAACAAGCAACCCAGTAGCGAATAGTCATTAACAGTACAGATACTTTTTTCATACATTATTCATTTATTTAGAGAATTTATAAAAAGGGATGGTATTCAGTCAGTGATTCGGTATGCTGATTGTACTAACTGGGTAACTTCAATATTATAGTTTATTAAACAAAAATAAAACTGGATATTGTACCATGTATCAGAACTGCTCATAACCTTTGCATAAGGTCTTGCATGATTTTCCAATATGAAAACAATTCCTATATCTTCAATATTATCATCATTATCATCATTATTTCATAGTATAAAGCAAAGTCACAATTCCAGAAAGTTTGGATACTGCTTACTTCTAAACCATTCAACGCATTTTGATACGGTTTTCACTTTGATACCTCTTCCGTCAATCATTTGTTTAGTCAGTCCCACACATTTCAGTACATATAGTATATGTACTTATTGTGAAAATATTGTACTTACTGGGTAATATATTTGAATCCATTTACAATCCTGAACTGAAGGTGTTGCCTCATGCTTTGCAATTCTAGGTATTTGCCATCTTCTTTGGCTAAAATGCATTTACTTTGTACAAATCAGTTTACAAGTCAGTATAGCAAATACAATATATACGGGTGTGTGCCAGAAATCTCTTTCAAGCCAATTTTAATTCTCAGTTTGCCAGAAATTACCGAGATAGTATACTAAAATGTTTTGGAATGGTATATTGGACATTTCTGTGTTCTTTGTATGAAAAAAGTTAAATATCAGCATCACGACCACCAATCACAGCCCGTATTCGCCGTAATCTGGCTCTCCTTGCGATTATTTCCTATACCCCAAGCTGAAAAAAAGTCATGAAAAGTCACGCTTTACGATGATACGAAGGCTATCGAGAATGCTGCGACAACACTTTGAATGGTTAATAGACCCTGCAAAACATTGTATCGACTCGAAAGGCTTGCACTTTGAATAAAGTGAAATGTGAATAGTATATCTTTGCGTCCGGAATTTTGGAGCGCACTGTGTATGTACGATTTATCATGTTATCATAGCAGATAGTTGCCCATGATAGTGATTAGTCTCACAAAATTGTATAGGACATAACTTATATAAATTATCAGTGATTAAAATATCAGTGATTTTTGGTTACAGCAAAACTAATCTTCACACGAGCAGTGAACCATTCGACACATCTGGGAAGATTATATGACCTTACTCCATGGTGTGTCACTTCTAAATGAAGATCATATAGACTCATTTCACACAAAGTTTCGGTCCAACAGAAATAACTAGAAAAATGTCTAGACATCTGTGTGTATCTATTATTTTGATCAGATTAATTATTGTATATTACCTTTTTTCAAGATGTTCTTTCCTACTTAGTATTTCCACTGGGCATGTTCTGCATTGCTGTCTGCTCTCAAACACAAATAAATGCTCTCTTGTGTTTGACCTAAATAAGAAAATGTTGCACATTTTCAACCAGCAAACATGACTTCGGTATACCTTTTTCTATATTAAAAGTGTGTATAGATACTCATGTGGGTGTAGTTCATCAATAATGTGAGAGCGCAATTCAAAGAAAAGTATCTCATAGCAACCCCACAAGTATAGAGAAGTCGTATACAGCAAAACCACATGTGTATGTTGCTCTCATTAAAAATACAAAGATAGTGAGAAAGAAAAATGTATTCTCGCTCTTCATCCAACATAATTTACAATTTATTTTGAAATAAACAAATTTGAGCAAACATGAGAGTCTTTGCATATCATAAACAAACGCACAAGTATGTAATATCCAATTGGGGATCCCTGAGCTAGATGCGCCGAAAACATTGATAACATATTAAATCCTATGAAGGCACTTGTTTAAAGGCACGCACAGATGTGCGACGTACTGCGCCGGCGGTAGATAATTTTGGTAAGCGTGGATTAACTGGGGCACCCATATGACGATCAGGTCCATCAGGCGTTACAATGGCAGCTGCTTGACCATCGATCGGTGGCAAGGGAGAAGCTGGTGTCCACTCTGAACTAGAGCTGGAACCAGGTGATTCAGAGCTAACATAATAATAATTTCATGTATTTACATTTTTTTTTATGTAAAGATATAAGTTAGTGTTTACCCAGCCGTATAAATGGGAGGCAATTTCTTCTCATATGATGTACTCGGCGTAACCACGCCAGCATGTATTTCCTGTTGATAAAGTCCATAGAGTTCACGCAACTCATCTGGTAGGGCCACATTACCTTCTTCTATCAGACTTCTCTGTAAACCAATAATGTCTTCACAGAGACGCCTTTGACGCTCTGCACGCAGCAGTTGTAAATCACGGCGACGTAACTCTGCTTGACGAGCCAAACGTTCCGCTTGAAGGGAAACCTATTCAAGTTGAAAATCATACAATTATTATGTAAGTATAAGTACTTCAGTTAAATAAAATTGGCTACTGTTTTACCTTATCAGCTTCTAATTCATGCACACGACAAAGTAAGGCAAGCAATTCACGCTCTTCATCGCTGGATATGCGCTCTGGAAGCTCCTAGAAAGGCATATTTATTTATGGTTACTGTATAATCTATAATGACATAGGACTTACATCTTCTAACTGGACACCTTTCTGTCGACAGACCTCTAACTCCTGCTCAGTACGTTCACGAATTTCTTTGTAACGACGTGTTTCCTTTTCAATTGCTGCCAATTCACCCCAGGCGTTCTTGAGAGCAATGGAACCATCACTGTCATCTATAGTAAGAATTCTTATAGATCTACTATACCGAAAGATTCTATTACATACCATCCTCAGCTGGCGACTCATATAGTTTACCAATGCGTCCCTGCCAGTGCGATATAATCATATGCTGCCGCTCAGCATCCAATTCCAAACCCAATAGATGACTTTCAGCCTCAAGTAGCTTACGGCGCAGTTTCATTTGCTGCTTGAAAGTTAGGACAATCTGTTCACGTAGATAACGCAATTCTGTCCTACGTTTCTCATCAGGTTCTGCATTTGCAGGTTGCTGGGCTGCTGCTGCTGCCGCAGCACCACTTCTTGGCCGGTCTGTAAGCATTTTTGACCTTAACCGTGATACTTCATCCCGCAGTTCCGATACCAAACTCTGATAGTGTTTTGTTGGAAAATCCTTGAACTCATCAATGTATACAGAGTTTTGCAACTTTGTTGTTATGCTATTGGCTCGATCTGCATAAACCAGAGTGTTCTTTGTTTCATCACGATGTTTGCCTTCGGGAGCCACATGTGCAATCATTACTGTCTTGCATCTGCCACTTAATGCCTCCTTGAGTAAACGCGTCAACTTTGAATCTCGATAGTTGACATAACGTGCTCCACCAGAGAGGGCATTAATACAATTGCCCAATGCTAGAAGACTACGGTTGATATGTGCACCTTCTTGCAGACGTTTGCCACGATTCTTTGTTTTCTTGGCACGTTCCGACCCAGCCAAATCGGTCAGGAACAGTCTACCTTGCTTAGTGCCCAGTGGTGTCCGAATTTGCACTGTAATACTAAGCAATGCATGGCTACGCGAAGAAGTCTGATTGGCGGCTGTTGGCTCCATAGTTCGTGCTTTGTTGCCTTTCAATAGTAAAGTGACTACCTCTTTACGGCTTGAAGTTGTAATCTCTGAAAGCCCAGCCACTGTTATACGCTGACCACGATTATCTTCACGCAATTCCAATGGTCCACCAGGATTTAACAAATCCCGTATGAGTTCATTATAGATTTCCAAATAAGATATAGATACCTGTCACACAAATGTTATTAAATAATGATTCAATAATTGATTATGAGTCCCATGTGTACCTTGCTTGTATTATCCTGGGACTGGGCCTCAATGTGTCGGAATATATCCTCAATAGCTCGCACCATCAATCCAATATCATTATTATTCACCTCAGTTTCAAAGCCACCATTCGTTGAGGCGGTGGGTGGCGGTCGTTCAATTAGTTCAGGATGTGGCGTTGATACAGACGCTGCAGTTTTCTTACGACAAGGTCCTAACATTGTATGTGTCTTACCAGAGCCGGTGGCACCATAAGCAAACACTGCTGCATTATAACCATTCAACACATCCTCCACCAGTGGAGCAGTTGTTGTTTTATAAACACGCTCCTGTGTGTCGCCCTCCTTAAAAACATGATCATAGGAGTATTTGCGTGGTCGACTTTTGCCGCCATCATCATATAGCAGTGAATCCTTTGAAACAACTTCAATACAACGTTCTGTGGCCTCAAAACTTGGACGTACGCGTACAACAACCTTTAATGATTATGGGATTTTGAAAAGGAATTTAATGAAAGAAAAAAAAAAGTTCAACTTACCACCAAACGTTCCTCTTGAGGCTGAGTTGGAATACGACCTTGTGCTGTACTGGATGCGGCACTACCACTACCGCCACTACCACTAGACCAACCACTACCAGTTGCTACCACATTCGTTGCCATTTTGAATGAGTTCCACTTGAATTGGTTATTGTACTTTTCTTTGTATTCCTTTATTGTTATTGGGCACGAGGGTCCAAGGCTCGCTGACCTAAGGAGTAGCATGGCATGAACACCTTGAGATTAATTAACATTGCTTTGTTAATGATCTATAAATTTTGTTGGAGTCAAGGTTACTTCTATACTATTGTACAATACAATTCACACGAAGGAGTCATCGCCAGATTCTTGAAGGTGTTAAAGAACTTTTTTTCAACTAATATTATTTATTTAGAAAATATTTGTTTATTATTCCTATTATTGTTGGTGTTGTTGTTGTTGTTTTGTTGGCACTACTAGTATAATCCCTAGCACGACACGAAAACTTTTGAACTTATGGAATAACAAATCATTAAATTACCATGACATGCCTTAAGTATTTATATGACAAAGACGATGACTACTCCGCCCAAGTGACAACCAATCAAGCAGCACACTCAACTTTCTATAGCCGTTTCCATACCCCCCATCTTGCTTGTTCATCATGATGAACGCCCAAAACACTCTATTCAAATTCATTTAATAGTAAAATCGATTAATACCTTTTGGACAACTTGAATTGAATTCAAATAAAAACGCACATAGTACTACACATTATACTATTCTATAAACATTCGAAGGCAGTGGTTCTTAAACTTATGTAGTATGTTAATCTGAGGAACAATAGTTCTGTCATCACAGTACTAGGTATTTTGTGTCGTTCTAGAAATACGTTTTCTTACTTAGTAGTCATATCTGACGTTATTAGAGAACGGTATGATGTGCCAGCCAAAAATGAAATGGTTCTTGTTTGGATTTGCAGATTATAATGTATCTGTTCAAGATCTTTAAATTTCACTTTCAAAGAACGTTTGTTCATTTGTTAGGAACGGAACCTTAAGTCATTTAAATTTAAAAAAAAATATGTTATTGATGAAGCAAAGACTACAAAGGCCTTCGGCTTTGCTATGTAAATATGAGTAATCGCGATAGCTTTATCCCATCTACCAAAAAAAACTAAAACCCAGAAGAGCTTTAACTGAACCGGACGTCAAATACTCAAACGATTTTACATATAGATAAATTAGGTCTGCACCCCTTTGTTGAATTACCAACTTGTTATGGTAAAGGAGCTCTGTAGATGTAAGGACTGTGAGAGCTATGCAATGGTAGCCTTGGCTGTCGTTATTGTCTCTCATGCAAATACTGAAGCCAAGCCCGTTCCAAACAAGGCATCACAACGGGTATGTACATATTTTGGGCTAGTGGCCTTTCTAACCTATCCTATCCTATGTTGTTCTATGCTATCCTATGCTATCCTATCCCATCCCATCATATCTAAAAGCAGTCAAGCAGAGTGGGTTTCCTCTCCCCACTGATGACTCCTCTTTAAAGCTATTCGGATAATCTCAGGTTTCTTAACAGAACATTGCAGAATAATGAAACATTTAAATACATAACATGCGGATCAGTCATAACGATCTATGTAGACTGTGTAATGAAGAAGAGGGAGTCAGCAGTGCACTTAAGTTGTCACTGTGAGGTCCTAATCTGGACCAGACTCCAAATACCTTCGAAACAGTTGAAATTACAGGTTTGTGTGAGGTGTAGCTTAGACCAGTCTCTAATGTCTATGTAGGCAACTATTTCATAACACCAATAGAAATTGAAGACTTATCTTGTAATTCCTGATGAATACCAGTATCTTGGAGGAACTGAAATTACGGGGGTTTTCACAATAGGCCCTCTTGCGGCTCCAATAACGAGGTGTTTTTGTTCTCACCCTTCCCTTTATCTAATCTAATCTTAAGCCAACTCTTCAAATCACAACGTGATTCCTGGCACTTTCAAAGTTAGTTTTAAAACCGCTGTTCTAATATAAGGATACTACAATAGTCCATATAATGGTATAAAAAAGTAGACACTTTATAAAGAAATGCATGCTTTATAGCAAGGCAGGTACTGGTGTGCCCTCACCACCCACAAAAACAAGTAAAGCAAATAAACAGACTACTCACTTCTTCTTACTTCTTACTAATGCCAACCAACAAGTTGATAGCGGGCAGCACTTTTGGAACCGTTTAAAGTGAAAGCATGTGTGTGTTTGCATGTATCTAAGTGTGTGTGAGTGTGTGAGAGTACTACTATTGTTATTTCCGTTATAATTTGTTGTTGTTGTTAGTATGTAGTATGTAGTATTATTGTTGATTTTTTTATTGCATGCTATAATTTTGTGTAAATTGCTAAAATACACGAGCAATGAAGAGATTTTAAACGTAAGTCACTCAACCTCACACCACAGTTTTTCAGTTTTCACTACCTCGCACTCTCCTTTGATTTTCTTTTGCATTAATTAATGCCCCTCTAATAAGTATAGTGGGCAAGGGTCATTATTAACATTTTGTCATTGATTTTGTACGCTTATTTCCTTATCTTAATGTTTTAGTCTGGTCACTAAAATTTGAATGAGGACGGTGTGAGGTTTATGATTTGGCTGGAAAGTTGAAAACCCATGTGTTTTCCAACTCAAACTCATTAAGCTCATTAAGCTCAACTCTATTTTTACTATTATGGCATTTTTTGATTAAGTGAATTCTAGAAATACGACATAGTAGTACAATAAATAAAGCTTGCTAATGAAACTTAAGTATAATAATATACAACTCTACCCCCAAATTTAATGCGCCATTTGATTTGCTTTAGCATTCATTACTACGGGTAGTAGCGAGACTAAGTTCAAAACTTTAGCAACTGACGTCATTAGAAAAAGTCAAATAAACTCGTTATGAATAATTGGCAAGACCCATAATTAAAAATGGCAATATACTATATACTTCTTAGAGTCTCTAGTAAGAAAAACAACACGCAGTACTACCAAATCTTTAATCAAATTTGAA